>JAVRRP010000809.1:0-13732 GCA_036872775.1 Oleoguttula sp. CCFEE 5521 | reverse complement strand
TGTGGAGGTTAGCTTGTGTGGATGGTCGGAGTGTCTGGGGAGGAATTGCAAATGAAGGGGAGAAGTCAAGCACAGGCCGCACTAACGCACTCGGCTGGCCACAGCTTTTGGCATTGGCCAGAATGCAAGCTCGGCTATTGCGTAGGTAGTTCCGAGATTACGCCTTTCCGTGATGGACTGATCACATGAATTATTCAACTGCATTGCCCTACGAACTGATCTCGTGTCCTTCCAGTATACGTCTCGTGGGTCACCGAGTACTATCGTACGCACACCACCAACATGACTCGATCCACGGAATAACGCCCACCGGTCTCACGCGTACGTACTACACTTCACTCCCTTCGTCCATACGCCACGCAAGTTCAGCGTCTCGCCAATGTCCTCCAGCGGATTGCCTTCGATCAAGACAAGGTCTGCTCTAAAGCCGGGCTGAATTTGGCCACGATCGTGGAAGCGAAACCGCCTTGCATTGATGGACGTAGCGGCTTTGAGGGCCTCCACGGGCGTGAAGCCACACTTATGTACGAGCAGGTGCAGCTCTTGGTGGACCGACAAACCCCACGCTGTGCCAACAGCGGGACCAGCAGCATCAGAGCCACTGTGAAATGTTAGCGGTGTCAGTAGTACGGTGCTCTTTAAGGTACAACAGGACTCAAGGGCTTCTATTGAACAGGAAATGACTTACACAACAACATCCACGCCCGCTGCTTTCAGCTGGCGCACCGTCTCGTATGCATTGTCAACAGTGCATCCAGGCAGCTTCGCGAAGTCCATGCATGTACACATGTTGTTCCTCGCATTCTCCGGAAGGAGGTGCTTGACTCGAGGATCATGCGCAAACTGTTCCTGCAGCGCCTTGCCCTCTGTCGTCAGACTGCCCATGGCCGCCAGGGTAGGATTGAGATGGGCGTTGTTTTTCAAGTACGCATCGATAACTTCCTGATTCGGAGGTAAGTCAGTGAATTGGTGCGTTAGACCATCAACACCAACACCAAGTATGTCAAGCGTGTCCTTCCGGCACGTTGCATGGGCGACTGCGATCAAGCCGTGGGCGTGAGCCTCGTCAATCACAGCCTTCTGTAGCTCCAGACTAGGCATATTGAACTCTGCGCCCATGACCGTCCCACTCTCGTGCATGAGCTTGATGTAGTCCACCTTTTCGCTCACCCTCTCCCTGATATAATCCTTCGCGTCTTGCTCCGTCTTCAACTTCGGCCAGGTGGCAACCTCAGCCAACACGTGCGGGTCTTTACTGTGCGCAAGTACGACAGGACCCGGCCAGCCGTTCTCAACTGTAGCCCCGAAGCTTGTGGTCTTTAGATCCGCGCAGTCTCCTTCCTCCTCGATCTGCCTTCGGAGGGTGACGATGTTCGGATACTCGTTGTGCATGTCGCATACTGTCGTGACGCCGAAGCGGAGACTCTGGGGAAGGGCCGTTGGGGCGGCAGAGTTGCAGTGGACGTGGCAGTCTATGAGGCCGGGCAGAAGCGTGTGGGTCGGGGGTATATTGCTAGAGGCTGCTTCGACCCTTTTGATCTTGCCATCTTCGACTACGACGGTGCTGCACGGGATGATGTCCTCTCCGTCGAAGATGCGGACGTTGGGAATGATGAAGGAAGCCATGCTGGCGCTCAATCGGGCAGAAAGGAAAAAATTCGATGGAAGAACCTACCTTGAGCTACTACTACTTGGGCGCACAGCAGCATTGGAGTCGGAAGGATCACGGGCTGACAAAGTAGAGCAGCGATGCCGAACGGACATAGTTACAGACTTTATCGCGAGCCGGTGTGAAGGTCCAAGATGGCAAACCTGCACAGTATAGACTCGGTGTCACAATGGTTGGTCGTCGGCTGCTTCGGTTCCTTGGCTGGGGACCTGGGGTGGAGCTCGAGGCGGGCAGGCGCGGAGACACGAGAGAGCACCGCATCACTGCGTGCATTGAGTTGCGCATCACGTTGTAGCAGACTCTCGTTGTGCATGTAGTGGTACCATCGAGGGCGAAAGACGAACATAGGCACAGTACGCATTCTCAGCTCTCGTAGCCTCAGTGCGCTCCTCTCGCAGCGAGACATCGTAAGTCTGTTATCGTTCACTCACTTCATCCTCAACGCGTACTCATCACAACGACCTTGTCATTCAGCGACGATGGCCAGCGATTTGCCCGATAAGATCGACGTTCACGTCCACTTCTTACCTCCTTCTTACCGACAAGCCTGCCTTGACAATGGCCATGGTAACCCAGATGGCATGCCTTACCTACCCGAGTGGAGCGAAGAAGCTCATCTCGCCCTCATGGAAAAGAACGGCATTCGAAAGTCAATCCTATCAATCTCTTCTCCTGGCACGCACCTCACGTACGGCAACGACGATCTTGCAGCCAAAGTGACACGAGAATGCAACGCCTACGCGGCAGATCTGAAGAAACGCAAGCCTGATCAGTTCGGCTACTGGGCCAGTCTACCCCTACCTGCAATCGAGCACTCGCTGGCAGAGATCGCTAAAGCAGCAGATGAGGGCTGTGATGGCTATGTCCTCCTAACGAACGCCCACGGCCATTACCTGGGCGATCCGCTCTTCGACCCGGTCTTTGATGAACTGAGCAGAAGAAATGCCACGATCTTCATCCACCCGACATCGCCTTGTATCGACTGCACGAACTCGACTCTCACTACCAAAACAAACGCAACAACTTCCGCACCCACAAAGGCAACTCCCCTAGCAACCAACTTCCCAAACCCAATGCTCGAATTCCTCTTCGACACCGCCCGTGTAGTCTCGAACCTTTTCCTATCAGGCACAATAAAACGCTGCCCAAACATCAAGATCATCTTACCCCATCTCGGCGGCGCCTTCCCGCCCTTACTCTCACGATGGACGGGTTTCAGCACTCTTGTGCCCTCAGGCTGGGAACCGTACGCCGAAGAAGACGCTCGCAAAGCTCTGCAGAAGCAATTCTGGTTCGATCTAGCTGGTTTCCCGTTCCCGGGGCAGATTAAAGGCTTGATGGAGGGAGCTGGGATTGGGCACGAGAGATTGGTTTATGGGAGTGACTTCCCTTTTACGAAGGCGGAAGGTGTAGCCTTTCTGAAGGGGAAGCTGGATGAGGGTATGACGGGCATGTTTGATGCGGGCCAGATTGACGACATGTATTGGCGGAATGCGGAAAAGTTATTGAGATGCAGCGGAAGCACCAACGACGCGCCTTGACAGCAATTAGGTGCTTATGGTGCTATACACTCAGCTGCAAGTGCAGATTGAGACCATCACGTCCGTGAGAGCATTTTCGCGCTGATCAGGCTTGCGTGTTCGACTAATCAACCGTTGCTGAATCGTGTGCACCTCTTCGCGGTCTACTGAAATGGATGACAGCCAGGTTGGGCGCTCCAGCAAGGATGGGAGTACTATGAGCGTCGAAGATATCCACTCGAGCATGATCAGCTCTCGCACGGTTGATCTTCAGAGGTCCGTGAGCTTTAGATCAACCAAGCTGATATTTCAATGCAAAGAATGTGCGATTACTACCCAGTGTGTATCTATGCAGCGCTATCAATTACAAACCGAAACAAGCCCAAATGACAGACAATCTCACTCTTCGCCCTCTCACAGGCCATCCCACAAAAGCTAGCTCCCGCTACCACTTCGCCAACTCCGTCTGAGTCCACTCCCACAATCTCGCCGCCAGCTTCTTGTCTCGCGCCAAAGCCGTGGTCCTCTTGGCTTTGATGCCGATCGGCTCGTAGTACATCCCATTCACCACGCCCGGTACGGTCGCAGCCCAACACTGCGCGTAGTGCCCCTGCTCCACTGGCGTGGTTTTGCCAATGTTGAGAAGCAACACTGGCAAACGCGTGAGGAATGTAGTGTTCTCGAACAGGCCGGTGAGGATTACACCCGGGTGTATGGAAACCCAGGTGATCTCTGGGTAATGCGAAGCGAGCTCGTCGGTATACAGCATTTGTGCGAGCTTCGACTGACCGTAGCGAGCCCATTTGTTCAGCAGACCGAGATTTGCTTGGCTGGACTTGAGGGTGGCGAAGTCGATGCCTTGGGACGGTGCTTGTTGGTATGCGATTGAGGTCATGTTGATCACTCGGACGTCGGCACCAGGGAGTTCGGCAGTATGCTGCAAAAGAGGCAGTAGCACCTTGACAAGAATTGCATGACCTAGATGATTGGTGGCAAATTGGATCTCGTACCCGTCGGCGCTGGTGGCTGGGGGCACGGCCATAATGCCGGCGTTGAGCATGAAGATGTCGAGGCGGTCAGTCATGGACTTGATGGTCGTAGCGCACTCCTGGACTGATGCGAGAGAAGAGATATCGCAGCGGACGAAGGTGACCTTGACATTTGGCGATTGCTTGCGGACATCTTCGATCAGTGCGTTGGCGCTCTTCTCGTTGCGACCGCTGAAGATAATCTGCGCGGGTCCGTGCTTAGCGAGTGCTCGAATAGAGCCTGATCCAAGACCTGCAGTGCCTGTTGAGGATGCTCTTAGTACTGCAGACAGCTGCTTGAGCGCTTAGATCGGAGACTTACCACCCGTGATGAAGATGACTTTACCCGCCAAGCTCGGGATGTCTTTGTCGGGATTGAAGTTGATGGAAGACATTGTTGATCGGAATGAACGGTGGTGGTTCAGGTCGAGTGTATATTTGAAGATCTGCTGTGTTCTTTGTGGTTGCTGAGGGACGTCTGGACGATCTGGGAGGTCTTTTGGCTGCAAAGAGAAAGATGATTGTGATGAGTGATGAAAGGAACGTGGATTCTAGCTTGCCTTTTCAATGCTGGACGTGATCACCCCGCTCATGGCTATGTGCGTCGACGCGGCCCATCTTGAGGGCCGTCTATGTTTCACGGCCGTGTATCTCGCAGTCAAGTATCGCGATGGTAAAGACGATGCAGTTTACTATGGGGCACTGAACGTGGTGGAGGAACTCTGTCATGGAGCCGACTCCATCGCTTGGCGCTGGGGGCAAGTACGGCCGAGAGGTGAATGACCTTTCGAAGTCCGTCGTCCACCCGTCCGATGGATCGCAACCATGCCGCTTGCTGCATCTGTGCCGTGCGGCGATATTGCTTTGTCAAAGGTACCAATAGAACTTCTCCGGCAGGCCGTTAGTGAGAGGAAGTCGTCGTTATGCAGAGCCGTATCAAGGGCACTGGAGGTGAGCCAAGCACTGCAAAAGGCTTACCTTGCTTACCGTGTCCGACTAAGCTCCTCTCCGCTATTGCTCCGGCCACATCTCCTAGGCGGGGCTCGAAGCACGCGTGAATGATTATAAGCTCACACGTCATGCTGTTGTTGTAGCAGTGCAAGAGGCAGTCCATCCAATGCCATCGGGCGTAAGTACACCCCCCCGGTTCCTATTCACTCGCGCAAAAATTCCCCTCTACTTCGGAATTCGATCCCATCCAGTCCCTAGACCAAGCTCGATCGCACGACTGTCAACACGAAGTCACCAACCTACTCGAAGACACTGGCGCGCCGACATTATCGAAGTCCCTGGGTCCATCCGAAGAAAGAGCACCATGACCGAGTCCTCAACGAATCCACTGGCTGGCCTTTGGAGGCCGACACATCTCCAACGCCTGCACTATGGACCTGAGAGCGTGAAGCAGCACCTGCTGGACTGCCTTCCCTCGGAATCCAGCAAAGCATTTATCATCACAGGCACCTCGCTCGCCACGAAGACGCAGCTCATCAAACAGGTCGAGTCTCAACTCGGGTCGAGACATGCTGGCACCTTCAGCAAGATCGGTCAACACGCTCCCATAGCCGAGCTCGATGATGCGACGGAGATAGTGAAGAAGGACAGCAGCATTGATACGATCATCTCGATTGGCGGCGGATCACCAATCGACTCGGCAAAAGCGATCTCCTACCGCCTGCATGAGCAGAACGGGAAGTTCCTGCACCACATCGCGATCCCGACTACGCTTAGCGCAGCAGAATGTACAATGAACGCCGGCTACACAGACAAGAGCGGGCTGAAGACAGGCGTGGCAGCGCCCGAGCTGGTGCCCAGCGCAGTGATATATGACTCGAAGTTCGCGCTCGAGACACCGCCCTGGTTGTTGTTGAGCACGGCTATGCGGGCCATGGACCATGCGATGGAGTTGATGTACCATCCTACAAGCACTGAGATGCCTTGCAAGCAGCTTGCGTTAGCCGCCGCGAGCGAGCTTTTCATATACTTGCCGAAGTACAAGAAGAACCCGAAGAATGAGGACTACATCACACATCTGCAACTTGCGTCCTTTGCTTCGCTGGGCTTTGTCGGGTTAAACATCAAGGGCGGTCTTGGTCTGTCTCATACTCTGGGCTACGCGCTTGGCTCACCATACGGCATACCCCATGGCATTACGTCTTGCCTCACCCTCGGTCACGTCGTGAAACTGAAGGCACAATCGTCAGATGCAGATGCAGCGCAGATCGCAAGGATGGCACCGTTCATTGGCTTGACGCGTACGAACGACAACAAGAAAGATGCGTTGGCTGTTGGTGATGCGATCTTGGACCTGGTGAAGCTGCTGGATCTGAAAACAACACTGACTGAGAAGGGAGTGAGTAAAGATGAAGTGCATACGATTGTGAAGACGGCTACGAGACAGGAGAGCGGGCCGGTGTACGATCATGTGAGGAAGCTAGTGGAGGGACTGTATTGAAGTTGCATTCAAGTGAGGGAAGGCCGACCTGTCTCATGATGAGCGATGACTGCGCATGAGGTGCGTCTTGTGATGTAGTACAGGTAAATTCTATGACACCTTCGGAAAGATGAAGAAATCTTTTATGTCTTTCGAGACACGAGCTAGTCCACCGGATGGCGGCGAGACGAAGCAACCATGATGAAAGTATCAGCACTGTACAAGCCTGCACTCGCGAGGCAGTACAAGCTCTCAATCACTCGAGTGACCTTCTTCCCTTCAGACGCGTGCATCAGCAACACCACTCGCATCGTCTGGGAAGTCAGCGCCACGGTAATCAGCACCACGACGACCTTCACTACTGGTGCTATCACCTCGGCAGCCTCACTTGCGGCCGCCATCACTTCGCCGAACTCGCTTGCAGGTGCCATAATTTCGACTTCAAGCGTACCGGGTACAATCTCGCAGCACACAAGCGAGACTTTGAGCGGCAACACGATCTGGACGTCGTGTAAGGTAGCTTCTGATAGCCACAAATTTTGACGTGGTGATCCAAGGATGATAATAAGAAAGTCACACAGAGCTCAATCACATTGACCTGGCCGACTTGAACGATTACAACAAAGTACATCACTTTCACGCGCAATCACTGCACCACCACCTCACCCTCCAACGTCTTCACTCCGACCTCCTTCACTCCAACAAGCACTAGCGCCTCTGGCTCCGCGACGAGGAAGGCTACTAAGGTAGCTAAGTGCGTCGAAGCACGCGTAGAGGATTCGATGGCTCGTTATCGCCGCGGGATCGCACGGTCGAGCGATGTACTGGATGAAGTATCTGGTACTGGCACCTACTGACGATCTGGACAACGATTTGCGGTCCTCATGATGTCCGGTAAGGCCTGGCAGGGACGCTACCCGTCCGGAAAGGTGTCACATGACGACGGTTGAGGGTGGTACCAGAGAGGCTGCACAGCGTCGATGCACCGATAGCAGACATCCCACACTCGCCAGATTCACGAGACTACACTCGTGCGCGACAATGATAACGGCAGTAGGCGGTGAAAAGTGCGATCATTGCGATGTTAGTAATGGCAAGGCTATGTGCTCGTCCCCTCTGCTCGTTGACATTGGTTTGAAAACGTGCCCAAGCAGCTCTCTGCTGACCATCATGTCAAGCGTTAAGGTAATACGAGATTTGCAATCGAACTTTGGCGTGCTAATAGAAGTGCCATTTTGGTTCAGCCCCATTACGTGCTTGGTTCACACCACTGGAATATATGGACATTGTGCGGGCACCTGCCTGTCGCCCATCTTCAGTTCCACTCGTCGATAACCGCACAAAGGGACGTTGTCTACCAGGTGCCACGGACGACATCGGAGTCACTCATCAGACCGTATCAGAGTCGACTTGTCCGGAATCCACAATGCGCAATCCACTCATCTTCCTGGCATTTGTAGCCAATGTCCTTGGAGGCGGAGGAAGATACGATAGACACATCCTCCATCTCAGCCTCACACACTGGGAGAAGGCTTCGGTATGCAGCAAGTACGAGATTGATCACGGCGTCGATATTCTGTCGGGAGGAAAGTGTGTAGAACTCAAAGCGCCGATGATGGAATTCGAGCTACAGTTCCAGCAGATGCATGATCTTCACGTGCCAAAATCGCTGCAGGGTCGTTCCATTATGCTTTCTCGGACTCGTTCTTGCGTTGCGCGGTGTAGTAGTCTGGAAGGCGGTTCAAAAAGGAAATTACGCCCTGAATCGTCGACAGGGGATCGTCTTGCGCGCCATAGTAGATCCCGAAAGATCCAGCAATGAGAGCGATGATTATAGTAATACCGCTTGATAGTAGTAGAATGCCCTTCCAGCGCAGATGCGGATGACGCGAATCGATTTCTTTGACGACTCGCTCCAGTGATGCCACGACAGTGAGGAAGAGACTGCAGTACTTCATCACATTCTTCTCGTCACTCCAGTAGACTTTCGCGAGCGTCACATCCTTGGTGTTATCGCCGACGTTCTGAGTCGGGATGGCCGATGGCCCGGAAGTGAAGGCGAGGGAGGGAGAGGCGGTGCCGCAGTGAGTGACGGTCGTATTGTGAGTGATGGTCGTGTGGTGAGTGATGGTGATGTTGCTAGTGATGGTTGCCATTGTGAGTGATGCTTCGCTTCTGCTGTGCTTTCTTGTGAGGCTTTAGTGTTGTCCTCGTCACTCAGGTGTTGGATCAAGTGGGAGTAGATTCAAATAAAATGCACCTTCTCTATGGTATGCACCTACGAGTAAACTCCATCATGTTTCCATGGGAAGGAACCACCCACAGAGAGACATTATGACTTCATAATCTCTCGGTCGAAGTCTGCTCGCCAGAATCTCTCTCCATCTCCTCCCTCAACCACCTCGCCTCCTTCTCCATCACCTCCATAGTCCTTGGCTTCCTCTCCTCATCCTTCGCCCACTCTCCGACCTTCCTCTCCCCTCGCTCAACCTCACTCTGATGTTTCCCCACATCGCCCTCCTCACCCTCAAGCCACTCATGCACTTTGTCCTCACCCTCAGCATCGCCCTTCAGCCTCGGGATAACGTGGCAGTGCACATGCTTCACGCTCTGCCCCGCCGCCTCGCCATCCTGCACCGCGATATTGAATGCATCCGCCTTGTATAGCCGTTTGAGCGTCTTCTGCACGCGAGTGACAGTGAGGAAGAGATCCGAGAGTTCTTCGTGCGAGAGGTCTGAGAGGAAAGGTTTGACTCGTAGGGGCGAGACAAGGACGTGACCGGGGAGCAGGGGTTTAAGATTTACGAGCGCGAAGGAGTGGGGGGTTGTGTGGAAGACCTACCTCTTACTCAGCTTCGTGTTGGGTCAAGCGTGATGGGTGCTTGAGGCGGACCTGGGAGGTTACGTTGAAGCTGCCGAAGTGGATTGTGCGGCCTGGGAAGGGCGGCATGGTCATGTTGGTGCTCTCCACATTGACTCGGTGTAATGATGGAGATTCGAGCAGCGTATCAAGGTCGAGTCCGTGTCGGATGAAGCCTCACTTACATGTGTGCACGTCCCTCGAAGTCAGCGCTAGTCAATGCAGCTACATTGGAAGGATCACATGCTCAGCTCCCCCCATTGACAACTTCTTCTGACCGTTGCCTCCCTCCCGTCCCACCGCACACTCCCCCGAGTCACCGTCAAATCCAATCCTGGCTCCTCTCGGCTCCCAGTCCCCTCTCCGCCGGCGTCCCTTCCTCCTTCTCCTCCTCTCCCTCGTCTCGATCCTGGCTCTCTACCACCTAGCGCCCCGTCTTCGGACCGCAGTAACCCAGCTCACGCTCCCAAAAGCTCCCTTCAGTTTTCCCATAGCTCGTCCCATAGCTGAGTCGAGACCGCTCACGACTTCCACCATGGCGCCAGCCAAGTTCAAGAAACCGCCTCAGGCGCCCCCGCTGTTCACGCACACGCCGGAAAGTCTGATGAAGGATACGGACAGGCTGTTGTCGAAGAGCAAAGGGCTCATCGATCGGATTGTAGCTGAGGTGAAGCTCGAGAGCGCAGAGTTCAAGGATGTACTGCTCCCTATGGCCCAGGATGACAATGAGATGAGTCTCGAGTCGCACATCATTGGCTTCTACCAGGCTGTGTCTACGGACGCGAAGCTAAGGGACGCGAGCACGGAGACGGAGAAGAAGATGGACGAGTACTCGATCGAGGCGAGCATGAGGGAGGATATCTTTGGGCTTGTGGATTCGGTCTTCAAGAAGCAGAAGGATGATTCGAAGCTGGATGCTGAGAGTCGGAGACTGCTGGAGAAGGATCACAAGAGCTATGTTCGTATGGGCCTTGGGATTCCAGCTGGGGAGAAGAGGGACAGGTTCAAGGCGATCAAGAAGCGATTGTCGGAGTTGAGTATTACGTTCCAGAAGAACTTGAATGAGGAGTCTGGTGGGATATGGTTCACGCCGGAGGAGCTAGATGGTGTACCGGAGGATGTCACGAGCGGATTGAAAAAGGGCGAGGGGGAGAACGAGGGGAAGATGTTCTTGACGTTCAAGTATCCGGATCTGTTCCCAACGCAGAAGTACTGCAAAGTGCAGGCGACGAGGAAGAAGGTCTTCCTCGGCAACGAGAACAAGTGCAACGCGAACGTAGAGCTCTTCAAGGAGGCGATCGTCTTGCGAGACGAGGCTGCCAGGCTACTTAGCTACCCAGACCACGCCACATTCCGAATCGAGGACAAGATGGCGAAGACACCTGCGACTGTCGATGACTTTCTCGGGGATCTGAAGAAGCGACTCGCGCCGGGTGGAGACAAGGAAATCGCGAAGTTGAAGGAGCTGAAGAAGGCAGAGACTGGTGAGGCGGAGCAGTACTTCTTGTGGGATCATCGATTCTACGATACGTTGATGCTGGAGAGGGATTTCCAGCTTGATCAGAACAAGATCGCCGAGTACTTCCCATTGCAGAGCAGTATCGAGGGTATGTTGAAGATCTTCGAGGAGCTGTTCGGGCTGCACTTCGTACAGATTGATGGCGAGGACCGTGCTGCGATCTCGGAGACTGGTAAGGGTGATGATATCGTGTGGCATGCAGATGTGCAGGTGTTCAGCGTGTGGAACGACGAGGCCGAGGGATCAGGCTTTGTCGGCTACCTCTACCTCGACTTGCACCCTCGGGATGGCAAGTATGGCCATGCTGCGAACTTCAACTTGCAGCCTGGCTTCATCAACGAGAATGGCACACGACGATTCCCGGCGACTGCGCTTGTTTGCAACTTCTCGAAGCCAACACCAAAGAAGCCCAGCTTGCTCAAGCATGATGAAGTCGTCACACTATTCCACGAGCTCGGCCACGGTATTCATGATCTGGTCTCCAGGACAATCTACTCGCGCTTCCACGGCACATCCACAGTCCGCGTCTTTGTCGAGGCACCCAGCCAGATGCTGGAGAACTGGTGCTGGACACCGTCACAGATCGCAGGCTTGAGCAAACACTGGTCGTATCTCTCAGATGACTACGCAGCAGCGTACAAGGCTTCCGCAAACACCGACAAGCTGCCCGCCGAAACTATGCCCGACGACCTCATCAAGAGCATCATCAGCACGCGCCACATCAATGACGCGCTCTTCAACCTCCGCCAACTCCACTTCGGCATGTTCGACATGAGCGTCCACGAACCCAAAAGCCACGCCGCCATCGAAGATCTCGACGCCAGCGCGCTCTACAACCGTCTCCGCAAAGAGATCAGCCACATCGATGGCCCTGAAGCGCTTGGCGAAGACTACAACTGGGGTAACGGCCAGGCGACATTCGGTCACTTGATCGGGGGCTATGACGCGGGGTACTACGGCTACCTTAGCAGCCAGGTGTACAGCACTGACATGTTCTACTCGGTGTTCAAGAAGGATCCCATGGACGGGGAGGAGGGAAGACGGTACAGGCATATGGTGCTCGAGAAGGGTGGCAGTCAGGATGAGATGCAGACGCTTGAGGCGTTCCTTGGGAGGAAGCCCAGTACCAAGCCGTTCCTAGAGGAGCTGGGCGTCGCATGATGATGCTGATGATGATGAAGACCGTGGTGGCGATGTAGCTTACAGGCACTTGTGTTAGGCATGTAGATATATAGCATCTCGGCTCAAAAGTACTTGGTACTTAGTGCTACGTCCGGTAGTTTAGGACCGCGGCCGGGCAGTGGGTCCGTGACTGGCGTGTGGTGGTTGTGGGTGTGAGCAGGCCAGGGTCCAAGCTCCCGCCCATGTCATCACACGGCAGCCGCAGCAGGCCTCCAGCGACTGCAGTGAGAGTAGCCAGCAACATCACCTTCACCTCACTTACCACCCAAACCACTACATCTAACCTCACACACCACATTTCCCTCTCCACGACTGACGATTTCAACGACCTGACCTTCAGCGCATGTCGTTAGACTCATTACCCCACCCAACACACGCAGCAAACCTCACCCCAACAACGCCCGCCATGACCAACATAATGGACCGCAAAGACCTGAAGACCATGGTCCCGCAACCAAAGATCTACAAGAAGCCTCCCTTCACAGTCGAAGTCCCCGGCTACACCAAGAAAGAAGGCGAGACGATCCCCCGCCGCAACATTCGCACAGTCGACGGCTTAAAGTCCACCCTCGCCCCGGATGTCACAACCATCTACGAGATCCTGCGGAAGTCGACAGCCAAGTACGGCAACGCGAAGGCAGTCGGCAAGAGAAAGCTTGTCAAGATGCACGAGGAGACGAAGAAGATCAAGAAGATCGTCGACGGCAAGGAGACGGAGGTGGATAAGAAGTGGATGTACTACGAGCTCAGCCCGTATACGTACATGTCGTTTGTGGAGTACGAGCAGCTGGCGCTGAATGCCGGATATGCTTTGAGGAATCTTGGCATGAAGACAGAGGATCGGGTGCATTTGTTTGCTGCGACGCATCCGTATTGGTTGGCTATGGCGCATGGGTCTATGAGCCAGAGTATGCCGATTGTGACTGCTTATGATACGCTTGGAGAGGAGGGTCTGAAGCACTCGTTGATGCAGACGAAGGCGAAGGCGATCTTTTTGGATCCTCACCTCTTGGTGAAACTCATTAATCCACTCAACGAGGCGAAGGCGATTCAGCATGTCATTTACAATGATGACGACACACCGACTGCGAACATCGACCGCGAGAAGCTCAAGACTGACATTGAGAAGTTGAAGACGGCACATTCACATCTCACTGTGCAGAGCTTCACTGACTTCATCGAGTCTGGCAAGACCAACCCTTCGGAGCCTGTGGCGCCTAAGCCAGACGACCTCTGCTGCATCATGTACACCTCCGGCTCGACTGGCACTCCCAAGGGCGTACTTCTCACTCACAAGAATGTCGTCGCCGCCATCACTGGTGTTGACGTCGTGGTCGGACCCTACATCGGGCCTGGTGATGGCCTTCTCACCTACCTCCCGCTCGCCCATATCCTGGAGTTCGTCTTCGAGACCGCCTGTCTCTGGTGGGGCGGAACCATGGGTTACGGCAACCCAAAGACCATCTCCGACGCCAGCATGCGCAACTGCCGCGGCGACATCGCCGAGTTCAAACCAACCATCC
>JAVRRP010000808.1:0-13741 GCA_036872775.1 Oleoguttula sp. CCFEE 5521 | reverse complement strand
CAGATATGGCGACGAGGTGGATACAAAGCATCGAAGGGAGATATGAAAGATGCCCTTCCATGAAGCTATGCAAAGCGGTGTCTCCACGATCACCGTAGCTGTATCCCCCGCTTGGCGATATATATGGCGGCCCATACAAATACATTTCTGGTCCTTCTTCATGTACTTTCCCATGCCTAAGTCACAACCCCTTCCTCAATCCCCCTCTCGGGCGTGCTCCGGCCAGGCAGTATGAGCTCCTCCCCAGCACCATCTGTGCCCACCAGTCCTTCGAACCTCCCCGCCTTACTAGCAGCTTCAACTTCCATTGCAGCCTCCCTGTCGAACCCTTCACCTCCCTGCCCATCGCTCGGCTTCCACACCTTGTCCTCAAACTTCCCTCTCTTCTGCCCCTCCGCGTGCTTGAACACACATCCGGGGTTCAAGCAAGGATTGTATCTGCACATGATCTTGCTGTGCACGAATTTGCAGTTTGGTACTGTGCAGTCGGCACCATTTCGGCAGGCGGGCATGTCTGGATGTCGGAACGGGCAGACTGGGTTCGCGCAGTTCGGGTAGAATTTGCAATCTACGTCGTCCTTCAAGTGCTGTTTCCGCTGTCCAGGTGAAGGGTGCTTGCCGGCACACTTCTTGTTCTCGCAGGCTGCACCGTAAGAACACCTGTCCGTTAGGTCGATGGCTGTGCCTGGCGGGGCAGCGGGGGACTGGTGGGCGTAGGGACATGTGGCCACTGTGCAGGTGCTGTTGAAGCGACAGAGGGTGTCAAAGGGGTCAGAGCGGCGTGGAGGAGTGTCCGAGAGTGGTGTATCGAGGTCCATGGTCGTGTCGCCATTCGATTCTGTACCAATGTGGTGGTTCCCACCTCGTCCGCCACGTCCGCCGCCTCTGCCACCGCGATCGACGCGCTGGAAGAGAGACTTCCCTGCGCGACCTCGCTGGGGACCAGACGACTGCATGTTTGGCATGCCGCCGTTGAACATCTGCGTCATCATCGTAGCTTGCTGCTCCATAAGCTGCAGGAATTGCATCTGCTGTTGTGGCGTAAGTGCTCCAGGTGGCGCGGCTGTGGCAGCTTGCTGTTGTGGTCTGCCGTTCATCGCGCGGTTGACGCCGTTCGCAATCGGTCCTCCTCGTGGTCCCTTGGGCGGGATGCGCCCCGCGTGTGAATTGATGCGACCAGCCTGACCGCCGGCTGCACCCTTTATCCTGCTCAGAGGATCGTCTTGTGATCTGTCCAGCTGCTTATTGAGCTGCCCGAGCATGCGGCGATCTCGACCTCGTCCACCAGGTGCTGCTGTGCCATTTCGCATTGCTTTGGGTCCACTGGGACTATGTAACGTCAGTACGCGTTCATGCGGAATGCTGTATATATTCTTGGATGGCGAAGCGCTTGCCACAACGTGGACATACGCCATCCTTGAGAGAGTGCTGGGTAAAACATACGCTGCATCAATCACCCCTGTACCCTCATCCATCTGCTCGTCCTGCAACATGGCTGCCTCAGGCGCCTCATCTTGCGCTGTTTGCTGTGCTGCCTCACCACTTTCCATCATCTGCTCTGCTTGCTGTTGCTGAGGCGTCTCCTGTGCGCCTGCACCGCCGTTCACTTCCGCGAGGAGATGAGGGACTTGCAGGTACAGCCATCGCGCGAGCTCTGCGACCGCCGGATCATCTTCACCTACGCCTAGCAATTCTGTGCCGACTTCTGACACGACTTGCTCTTGTGTCTTGCCGTTGATGACCATGAGCGTGATGTACTCTGACAGTTCATTGTCGGCATCGTCGGCCACCCAGCCGTTCTCAATCAGCTTCGGCTGGACTGCGCGCTGTATCGCTTGCGCCAGCGGCGCGTCTCTGTCTGTCGCCATGATGGCAAGAGGATCGCTGTCTAGTCCGGGTGTGAAAGTGATGCTGATCGCGTGAGGTGTCGCTGGACGCTCGCGCGCTTGTTTCGCTGCTCAGAGGGACCAGTCGCTGCGTCGGCAGCAGTCAAGCGATCGAGTTTGTGAGTGAAGGCGGTTGTTTGGGCAGGTAGTGATGTCGATGTGGTTGATCCGTAATAAATGAGTCGCTTCACAGCTACCACACGCGATCCTTTGTCCTGCAGGCCAAAACGAAACGTCAGGAGCGGCACGTGGGTGGCGCACGGCCGCAGAGCCTCACATTACTCAGCATTCGAGAAAAATGTCGAGACTTGTGATCGACACTTGCATGCATGTATCGCAATCACAGAGATGGCTACAAAGACGCTGAATAGACCGGCTGCCACACTAGAGACATGGAATGCGCCTCAGGAGACACGACAGACGGAGCTACAGGTTCGACCTGGAAGCGACGATGAGGAAGAAGTAGTAGAGAACGATTCTGAGATTGAGTTCGGTCCTGGACACGACGATGAGGAAGAGGCCAAGGATGACGATGAGGCCGAGCTTGAGCGATTGGTGTTCGGCGACAGTGATGGGTTCAGGCAGAATCTGAAGAACTTCAGTCTGGATACTGAGAAGGATGAGGGAGAGGATGGAGCAGACAGCACAGGTCTAGAGGGGTTGGACGATGCAGCTGTAGGTCAAAGTACTTGTATGAAACTCGTAGAACCCTTGCTGAGAAATTGTAGCTGTTCGTCACGGATCTTGCGCCAGGCGAGGTCGTTGGTCCCGCGACTACGACAGACGATGAAGGACAAGGATCGAGACATCCCGCGGCATGGGAAGACAGTGACGATGAGCGACTAGTCGTGTCTCTCGCTACAGTACCAAGGCTACGCAAGCTACGGCTGAGCGAGGCGGATGATCTTGTGAATGGCAAGGAGTACAGCAAGCGACTGCAGCGGCAGTTCGAGTTGCTCACGCCTCGACCTGAATGGGCCACACATGCGTCGCAGAAGCCAGCTCGTAAGCGGCGGAGGCTTTCTGGAGATATCTCTTCATCCGACGAAGAGGCTGGCTATGCAGACGACATGGACGTTGATAACGAGGTCCCCAATACAGCTCCACTGGCGAAGCTACTACAGGATGCCCAGACACTGGTACGAGAGCCAGAGAAGGGCGCCGGCAAGAAACGCAAGATCCGTCCCGAGACGCTCGACATACAACGCACAAAAGACATCCCTGGTATACAACCCAGCGCCATCACATCCCTCTCCTTCCACTCAAAGCACCCGCTCCTCCTCTCGTCCGGTCCGTCCTCAACCCTCTACCTCCACCACCTCGCCTCCTCACCCCCAGCACCAATCCCGAACCCTCTCCTCACTAGCCTTCACATCCACGGCGCACCCTTAAGCACCACAGCCTTCCAACCGCACTCGACCCGTATCTTCCTCTCCGCTCGCCGCCGCTTCTTCCACATCTGGGACCTCGAAACCGGGCAGGTCGAGAAGATCACTCGTGTCTACGGTCACCAGCACGAACAGCGAAGCATGGAGCGCTTCAAACTGTCACCCGATGGGAAGTCCATGGCTCTCCTCGGTTCAGCGCGCAAAGGCGGAGGCGTAATCAACATCCTGTCCACCGCAACCCTGCAATGGCAATCTCAAGTCCGCCTCGAAAGTCGCGGCGGGATCGCAGAGTTCTGCTGGTGGCGCGATAGCCGTGGTCTGTGTATTGCTGGCAAGAACGGGGAGATTAGCGAATGGAGCGTCGCTGAGCAGCGGATTGTGGCGCGATGGCAAGATGAAGGAGCCGTCGGCACGACTACCCTCGCGCTAGGAGGCCAGCACGAGTTCGTCAAATCGCCCATCGGCACCGATCGCTGGATCTCCATCGGCAGCTCCTCTGGCATCGTGAATATCTACGACCGCCGCGCTTGGCTCGCCGAACCCTCCAAACTCGCTACTGTCGGACAGCCTACGCCTACCAATCCTTCACCGGCGAAGACGCTCGATCACTTGACGACGCCTACCAGTCATCTGGCGTTCTCGCACGATGGCCAGATGATGGTCATGGCTAGTAAGTGGAAGCGAGATGCGTTGAGGATGGTGCATTTACCCAGTTGTACGGTGTTCAAGAATTGGCCTACGGATAAGACGCCGTTGGGGAGAGTGACTGGAGTCGCGTTCTGCGAGGGGAGTGTGGTTGGAGGGGATGTCTATGCTGCGCTGGCGGTTGCGAATGAGCAGGGGAAGATTAGGGTGTGGGAGATGAGGTAGCTGCGAGATAGCATGGGTACATTTGTAGCTGGATTCGACTGTAACATACTTTGAGCCGATATCAGAGAGGCCGAACCATCTGAAAGACATAGAGCCCTTGCTGTACATTTGTCGCTGTTCATATGCTGGTGTGCATGCAAGGGTATCCACAAGGCTGAAAATGGCGTTTCTTGCAGGATCACATGCATTTCGCAAATCTGCACGTGGGAGCACGTGGGGACATTATGACTTCTGATACACATGACTGATTAACACTCTCGACCCCTTACTAAGAGGTCACCGAGTCCTGCACCAAGTAAGGTATTGCGTTTCCTTCCTCTGCCTCAAGGTACCTCCTTGCTTCATCCAAGCTTCGTATCCACTGAACTCTTTCCCATCCGCGGTTCAACGATCTACTTCCCATAGAAACCATGATGACGTGAAGCCTCCACGGCCAAGTTCGTCTGGACTGCAGATATGTCTACCGACGCCATTGGGACGGCGGAATCGGTTGTCTCGACTGCCACGCTCGCTGAACACTGGCTCGCTTTGGACCGTGACGAGGCAACACGCAACGAGATCTCCGACCTGCTTGAGGGCAAAGACCATGATGCCCTAGAATCCCGTCTACGGAACCGCATCTCCTTCGGCACAGCAGGCCTGCGTGCCTCAATGAAAGCCGGCTTCGCGCACATGAACAGCCTCACGGTCCTCCAAGCCTCTCACGGCCTAGCAGATTACCTTCTCGCCACCGAACCCGTCCCAGCCGATGGTAAACCTCACAGCATGGTCCTCGGCTACGACGCGCGCCACAACTCCCAGCGCTTCGCCCGTCTCGCAGCCGCAGCGTTCCTAAGCAAAGGCATACGCGTCCTCTGGTTCGGCCAGCTAGTCCACACGCCCATAGTGCCCTTTGCTATAAGGCATTATGGCGCTACAGCTGGGGTCATGGTCACCGCGAGCCATAATCCGAAACAGGATAATGGGTATAAAGTTTACTGGTCTAATGGGAGTCAGATTATTCCTCCTCACGACGTGGGGATTGCGGAGGCGATTGAGGCGGTAGGGGAGGTTGAGACGTGGGATGAGAGTATCGTTGACAGTCACGAGAACGTTGAGCGGATCTTTACTGAGGCTACGAGAGCTTATCTCGGTGCTCTGAGGGAGACGGTGTGGCCTTTACCGAGCGTGGAGCAGGTAATTCCGATCACGTACACGCCTCTCCATGGCGTTGGCTTGCCGTTCCTCCGCCAGATCGCGCACGATATGTGGTTCCGCGGCTCGAATCTGCGCGTCGTAGCCTCGCAAGCCCAGCCAGACCCAGACTTCCCCACCGTCCCGTTCCCAAACCCCGAAGAAGCAGGCGCGCTAGACGAAGCGATCAAAGAGGCAGAGAAATACGGCATCGGCGTAGTCATAGCCAACGATCCCGACGCTGATCGCTTCAAAGCCGCCGAACGCCAGCCGGGCGGCGCTTGGTGGCACATCAGCGGTAACGAGATGGGCATCCTCTTCGCCTCGCACATCTTCGAAACCTACACCGGCAACCGCTCGCGGATGACCATGCTGGCTTCTACCGTCTCCTCCCGGATGCTCTCCGCCATGGCAGCAGCAGAGGGTTTCCATTTCGAAGACACGCTCACGGGCTTCAAGTGGCTTGGGAACGTCGGCCAGCGGCTTCAAGCTGAAGGGAAGGAAGTCATTTTCGCATTCGAGGAGGCGATCGGGTATATGTTCCCTTCTGTGGTGTGGGATAAGGATGGGGTGGCGGCTGCGGCGGTGTTCTTGAGTGCTATGCAGAGGTGGCGGAAGCAGGGTTTGACCGCGAGGGGGAAGTTGGAGAAGTTGTATGAGAGGTATGGGTACTTTGCGGATGCGAATACTTATCTCGTTTCGCCTAGTCCGGCGGTGACGGTTAAGGTGTTTGAGAGGATCCGAACGCTTGATCATGGATCGGCTCCCAGTAAGATCGGAACGAGAGATGTCAATCGGTGGCGAGACCTCACGCTCGGCCTCGATAGCGGCTCTCCAGATGGGACGCCGACGTTTCCGGTCGATGCGAGCGCGCAGATGCTGACTTGCGAGCTGGAGGATGTGGTGTTTACTTGTCGGGGCTCGGGGACTGAGCCGAAGATCAAGATCTATATCGAGGCAAGGGGAAAGAGTAAGGCCACCGCGGCAGAGCTGGCCAGCGCTGTACTAGCGGACTTGATGACAGACTGGTTTCCAGCGGAATTCGGGCTGAAGGCAGCGGGGACCTGAAATGATGTAGACTTCGTCAAGGGGAGACACGCCAACAAAGTATCGACATCGACCGTCGAATAGACGAGTCTGGATCAGCAAGGATGGTCTCAGGACGTTTCAATTGCTACTAGGACGGCCTTCAAGCCATATCCATCATACGATCCCCACTTGGCCTGCCTTGCAAAATATCGCCACTCCCGAACCTCTCCCTATGCTCAAGCTCATCCTCCCCGTCCTGGTCGCCAATCCGCAGCCGCAGATATGGCACACAGTTCCATCTCGCATCCAGAATCCCCATGAACACCATTCGATACCCCAGGAACGCCATCACCCAGCCAATGATACTACCAGCGATCACGTCATACCCATGATGATGATACCCCAACACCAGCGTACTGACCAGATAGCTCGCCAACAATAACGGCGCAATGACAAACAGCATTCTCCAGTAACTCGCCCTCCTCGCGCTCGCATTAAGCAGCAGATGCGTGAAGAGATAAATCGACAAGTACCCAAACCCCGCGAACGCAATATTCGAATGCCCTGACGGAAACGACTCCAGCGCATTACCAATCTTAGCCGCATCCCCCGTGCACAGCTGCTCAGCTGTATACATCATCCCGCCATACCCCGTCCCAACGGACCCATCCCTGGGCGGGAAAACAGGCATACACACCGCCATGAAATGCGGTCTCAACCCCCCAACAGTCTTCTTCAAGATCACCTGGAAGCACGTCCCCGTCACCATCGAGTACGCCAGCCCGAGCACCGCGGACGCGAAGTCAGTGAAACTCTGCTGCCATATCTGCGCGATGGCGAAGACGAGTATCGGGATCAGGGCGGCGAGGATTCCGGCAAGGGCGGCGGAGAAGATGGGCTCGATGTAGGGGTAACTCAGCTCGGGCCAGTAGACTGTGCCGTCTGGGCTGCTGACGGGGAAGAGGCGCGTGAAGGTGTGCGGGGCGGTCCAGACACCTGCTGCGGTTGCGCCGATAAGGGCTATGGTGAGCCAGTCGAGCCAGGTGGCTGTGAAGAAGAGGCGGAGGTTGAGGAGAGCGGCTTTGGGGGAGTTTTTCGTGGGGAGGGCGGCGCGAGCGTGTTGGAGGCGGTTGGTGAAGCGGGTGCGTTGGTTTTCGTGGTTTAGCGGTGGGTTGTACTCTTTGGAAATGTCCATTGTGGCGGCTGAGAGAGGGAAATGAATGAGTGTGACGATGAGATCTTCACGAGTTGACAGAAGAAAGTGAAGCAACTGCACCGATGATATGATGCCCTCCCACATACGTTCTACGATGTCAGCATAGCCTTGTCCAACGTGGCCAACAAACACAGTAACGTCCGCGGAGCAGGTAATGACAGTCGCCAAGTCATGCTTGGCCGGTGTAATGTCTATTGTTGAATCAGGACTGGAGGTGTAAAGGCAAGTACCAATCTGTGCGCGGCGATGCTCTTGTCTGAGAGTTCCATGGCAGCTGCATGTAGTCATCGTTAAATGTAGACGGAAGCAGGAACCCGGTTTTGAGGTAAAGTGAGCAAGTGCTTGGCGAAGCGCTACCGGCACTTGCTGCGCCACGAGATTTGCGCCTTCATTGTGGCATGCTCCACGGAGTATATTGATGTGCTTTTGCCACTCCGTGCTTCTTCGTCACATCAGCAATGTGCGCAGCATCGTCGCATAAGTAACGAGGTCCGTCACGCCCTGCAACTGATTGCACGGCTGACAAATGGACGAACCGACTGCAATCATCTTCCCGTGGCCAAGCAGCCAAGTCAAACCCTAAAACTTGGTCGCGTGCCTGCATCGCGACTTGGCCTATATCATAGCTCTTATGGTCTTCTGCGACACGAGCACTTGTCAAAATGCGTCATCGTCGCACTTGTCCATAGACTCGTGCGCGTAGGACGTCGGTCACTTGCTTCAATGCAGTATTGCCGAGCCTGGTCTTTGGATTTAGGCATTACTCCCGCCATAACGACTGTGGCCATACTACCGGGAGAACATCGCCTCTGCGTCAACTTAGCGGCATATCTCACCATTGTCGCAGAGTCGTCTATCGACGCAACTGAACCGCGCTGTGCCCGTTCGCATCCGTGTAATGGTACTACAGGCGAAGTCGCTGAACACTGCGTAATCCCCCGGGAGTCCTCGGGCGAGAGTGATGGCAGGATATATGTGCGCGGCAACGTGGCACGAATCTCATATGTCCCACTGACCGTCAACCGAGTACCAATTCATGTTTACATCCGCATTCCAATCAGTAAGATCCGCGCTGAGGAGGTCGAAGTTGCTGAAGTCGAACGTAGACAGATCATTCAGCCCCAAGCCGCCACCAGACAGCTTGTCGTTCGCCAACGCAGGCAACGCAGATGTCGGCGTCGCGTAGCTCCCGACATCCGGCGTAGCAGGTGTAAGAGCGGCAGCGAAGTCGTCGCTTGCCACAGTGCCGTTGAGCACGCTGTCCAGGGTAGTCGAGATTGCCTTGGCGGCTTGAGTACAGTACTCATGGTTGAGGCTACCAGGTCCGCACACATCGTCAAGATCGTTCAGAAACACTGAGAGCTTCCGGACAAGCGCCGCACGATCGAGTCCGGTGGGAAGTCGGTGTGACGATGACGCCTTGGAGGTCTCCAAAAGAGCCGCAGCGACCGTGGCGGCTGATGGCAAGCCATAGCAGTACATCTGCCATCGTTAGTCAACATTTAGCTTCCGAAGGCGCGAGGCAGTGAGACTCACGATCGCCGGCAGATCCCGTAAGAGACATTGATCTTTGTCGCGTACGTTGCCCATCTGCAGAACACAGTCCAGCATCCTGGCAGACACCTCCCAGAAACACGACAAATTCTTTGAGTCATTCCGATTCATCAAGCGACGGATGTAGAGCTCGACTTTCATGTATGATAGATGAACGCCACCCAGCATGAAAATGTCACACACAGGGATGTCGGACTGCCAGAGCTCGCGTGTATAATGCATGTATTTTGGAAGACTGTCCAGTGAAGCGCAACAGCGTACCGAGAGATCCCTGACTCAGCGTTAGCGAGGTACCATTTGCAAGGTGGGAGGACTACGCACTCGAGTACCTCATCCGTAGATGCTGGCCCTGTACCCAGGTAATGTTCAACGAGCTCTTCGCGGAACGCGCCTAGACTGTATCGTATGCGAGCCCAGGTGGTACTCCGAAAGCCTTTTCGTACGTTCCAGCCGTCTTCGTCGATATAACTCTTGATCATGTCTAGGGCGTCGGGTGTGTCCGCAAGCACCTGCTCGTCCGTAAGATCAAGGGGTGGCTTGCAGTCAGCATATCGCGACGCGATGCGGGGTGGGCGATCGAATAGTATGGCGTAAGACTTGTCATACTGGTATACCGAGCAGAACACCCTGCGTCTTATCTCCGCGAGGAAGAAGGGTACAGATGATGCCAAGTGCGTGGCTTCGCGGTGGAAGCCGAGTGCGAGTACCTCGTTGGCAATGTCACCAAGTCGACGCCAAACGCCTAGACCTCGTCGAAACAGTCAGCGATGAAGTTTCATTTAGGATCTGTGCCACTAACTTGCATCTCCCTCGATTAAGGTGAGTGTCTGCAAGTTCTCGTGGGCCAGCCAAATCATCACATCTGTAGGCCGAGGAGCAAGATCATATGCCAGTCGCTGTGCCAGCTTGCTGCATCGGAACAATTCCTGTCCCAAAGATTCGTACTTGTGCTCGTCTCGAACAAGGCGGTAGCAGATTCCGCGAGCAGCAAGGGCGTATATGTGACCTATCATCTCGATACGCGGTACACTGTACATAGCACAGAATTCCGAGACAGTGGTGCTAGGTGTAACGACAGCATCGAGGGCGCTGTTCCGTAACACCTCTTGAGCACAATGAAGCTGTCTCACCCGGCCTTCGTCCGTCCGGCGGACGTTGCGACGATGGACAGCCACCAGCTCGCTGTTCCTGAGTGTGGTCATGATCTGCAGCGTCAGAGGAACCGGTGCAATAGGCACAGAAGAGTTGCTGAGATATATGCGGGCTGTCTGTTCGATCAGCGGCCAGTTCGCAAGCTGTGCCAACACTTCGACCATCGCAGTAAGGTGCTCGTCCCATACACTGGCTGGGCCAAGAAGCTGGCCGATATCGGATGCAGGCGAGAGATTCATTGTGTCCTGACGGACTGGCGACAGAGCAGGAGCGTCCACGGTCCCCTTCGACATCGTTGAGCGAGCCGACGAAACACTGACAGGGGTCAAGGTGATCTGCTGAGCTTGTCTTCCAGGTCGCTGTGTAAGCGGCGCGGGATGATACTGGGGGATATCAGCGTGGTGCCGCATTGCATTCGCGTTCGCCACGCACCCAGCATTGCGTCTCTGGACCTCGTCGACGACATCTCAAACACGTTGGCTTCCCGTGGTCGCAGCGAGTTTTCGCGCGACGACATGGCTCACAGGAGGCATCGCTGCCGTTGCGGCGTTTTGCGCTCATTGCCATGTTCGATGTTGAATCGAAGAAGGCTTGATTTGTCAAAGTCAATGGAGTAGGGTTCGTCGAGGAGGATCATCCATCGGACTACTCGATCGATCGGACTAAACAAGACCGCATCGGAGTAGCTTAGTCATATAACCTTAGGCCAAACTTCTGTTCGCTTCTATGTGATATCGGTGTCTCGATTGGAGCTGATGATGAGTATGCCCGGCTTCGAATTCTTTATTCGAATGTGTGAGCAGAAGGTACACCTGAGGCTACCTTAGTTTCCCAGGGCCGTAATACAGAAAGCCGAGCCAGAAAAGATCATCAAAAGCTCTGCTGCGAGCTGAGGGCGCAGCTCATATGCCAGGACATATCACTCATTAGACCAATAATTCAACACAGCCTGGAGCGACGCTCGATACTGGCAGTCGAGGAAATTCCGCCATCATGTCATCCATTACGCCACAACAACCCAGTGAGACACCTGACATCGTCGACATGATCTCGAAAGCTCGCCTCGATCCTAAGGTAGCCTCAGCCAATGTTCCGCCTGCGCTCGTCAACAAGCGCCAAGTCACTGCCGATGAGCTGTACAAAGAGCTCAACCGCTATCCCCTCTTCATGACTGAACTTCCAGCAGAGGACGAAGACAACGAATATCTGGAGGCTTTCAAAGCACTAGCCTATGAAGGCACTCGTGCCGAGATTGCAGAAAACTTCAAGACCCAAGGCAACGAAGCAGTCCGTGAGAAGCGATGGCTAGATGCACGAGAGTTCTACTCGAAAGCTCTGGCTGCTTTGAAGGGTCCGAAGGTCCCTGCCGGTGCCTCCCAGGCGGAACTAGAGATGAAGGTCGAGGAGGTTGATGAAGTTGCCGAGGAGAAGAGGGAGAGGGGTCTAGCGGAGAGTTGTCATGCTAATCGGGCAATGTGCCAGCTTGAGATGAGTATCTCTGCCTCACTGAAAGGAGCAGACGTGCGTCACTTGCTAATCTGTGATCGCAGAGAACTACGGGTCATGTAATCGAGACTGTGCAGCAGCGTTGAAGTTGAACTCCCATAATCTCAAGGCGTGGTATCGTGCTGCTTCAGCTTGTCTCGCCCTGGACAAGCTCCCGGAAGCACTCGACGCATGTGAGTGTGGCCTTCGCGTCGAACCCGCAAATACTGCGCTTGCGACTGTCAAGTCGAAGATCGAGAAGCGCACGATACATGTCACCGCTATCGAGCGTTCGCGACGGGAACGCGAAGAGCGTGTGCGCAGCGAAGAGAGTAATCTCAAGTATGCACTGAATTCAAGAAATATTGTAAGCCGAACGACGGAAGACCCGCCAGATATGGAAGACGCTACGATCAAGCTCGAAAATCCTTTTGAGCCAACTTCGACACTAAGCTTCCCGGTGATTTTCCTGTACCCGTTGCAGGCGCAAAGTGACTTTGTCAAAGCCTATGCGGAAACAGAGACATTGGGAGATCATCTCTCGTACATACTTCCGCCACCATGGGATCGGACTGGCGAGTACAGCGTGGAAGGCACGGATTGCTATATGGAAACGACTGCAGGCGGTCTCATCAAGGCCGGTCGAAAGCTTACTCTGCTGAAGCTGCTTGGCAGTGGCAAGGTTGAAGTCGTCGATGGGTTAGTGAAGGTCAATGTCGTGCCGAAAGCAAAGGCATCGATATGGATTGATGAGTTCAAGCTGAGACGAGGGAAGCAGTAGTCTACAACTGGTGGCTATACATATCCCGTACATCACCTCCAAGAAGAGAGCGACCGTTAATGTTGCTCAAGCTTTATTGTGAAGTCTTGTCCGCCGGATACAAGATCCCATTTTGCCTTCGCATGTCACTCGTGACCTTGATCACGTCGCGTGACACTCGCTCAAGCACGGCCAGAGCCTTCACGTCGTTCTCGCTGATGATTCTCGCGAACTCCTGCGCCTCCTCGACCATGCTCACGTTCGGCTTCTCGACCTCCACCTTTGGACCAGCGAGCTCATCGCTCTGCTTTGTCTTCGGATCCCAGTGCTTTATTGACTCAAGCTCAGCAGTAGCGTTGATAGTGATCGTACCTTTCTCCCCGTAAATCTCACAAGGCGCGAAGCTTTGATATGATTTGCTGTTGTTGATCTGCACGCCAAAGGTATCGTACTTCAGAATGATCACTCCGCCTCCATCGACTCCTGTTCGGCAGATGAACGGCACGTAGGCGGAAGTCTGAGGTGCGCCGAACAGTGCGACTGCGAAGGCGACAGGGTAGACGCCGATGTCAACTAAGCTTCCGCCAGAAAATTCGAGGTTGAAGATGTTGGGTGTCTCGCCTGCGAGGACGTTGTTGTAGCGACTGCTGTACGAGGCGTAGGTGAAGCTTGCGCCGTAGATTGGGCCTAAGCGCTTCTGCTCGTTGATGGTCCTCTGCAGCAGCTTGAAGTTGGCTTCTTGCAAGTGACGGAAGGCCTCAATCAAGAAGACGCCATTGTCCTTCGCCGTCTTGAACAGATCGTCCAGCTCTTCCGGTGTCGAAGTTACGGGCTTCTCAAGAATGACATGCTTCTTGGCTTGCAGCATCTGCTTGGCTTGGGCGTAATGATGACTGTTCGGGGAAGCAATATAGACTGCTTGTAGTTCTCTGTCCGCGCCTAGGTCTTCTAGCGATGTGTATGTGGTCTTGCTACCATGCTTCAATGCAAATGCCTCCGCCTGCTCTTGCTTGCGCGAGTAGACCGCATGAAGCTGCCATGAACTGGTCCTCGTAGCTGCATTGATCCAAGACTCAGTGATCCAGCCCGTACCTATCACGCCGTATTGAATCGGCATCTTGCTGGGTGGACCAAACGTGGGCTGCCTCGAGGAGAAGGACGTCGCGGAGGAAGGGGCGGAAGACACTGGTGTAAAGAGACAAGTGAAGCCGGGCATTTGGAACTTACT
>JAVRRP010000807.1:0-13754 GCA_036872775.1 Oleoguttula sp. CCFEE 5521 | reverse complement strand
CTATCCAGTCGGTGTTCGTCTCGCCAAAATTCAGCCAGTCCACGTCAAAGATGCCTTCATCGCCGGAAAAGTTGAGGAGGTCGAGACCCAGGTCAGGCAACTTGTAGCCTCCGAGAGTGACTGATCCCTCTGCCGACTGCTCAATCATCGACTCACCGGTGCGATCCGATTCTTCTCTCGCAGACACAGCCTTCTTGGCGTGTGCGAGCAACACTGTAGCAACATTCTCCAGCTTCGCCGCAAGAGAATTGCGAACACCCATAGCGTTCAGAAAGACAGGCAAGATCTCCATGGCCTCGATTGCCGCCCCATGGTCTGTTGACTCTGTGCGTGATACAGAGACGACTTCCCCGAAGAGCGTCAGGAATGCCGTGAATGGACTGCAGACCATCATCCAGATTATGCCATTGTAGACTTCTTCCGAGTCCGACACGAGAGCTGGCAGGATCTGGAGCATCTTGATGGAGGAGGAGACACTTTCCAATTTCATGTTTCCAGAATTGCGTGCTAGCAGTATCAGTAGGTGGTGATGATAGAATTCGGTCGTCAGCACACCGAGCTCGAGAGAGGCAACACCCTTTGCATCGAGCAGTGGGCCTTCCGCTAACGCTGCTGCTCGTAGGATCTGATATATGTCAGTCACTATGCTTGTCCTATTATGCATCCGCTTCTCTACAGCTCTGGGACATAGGCTGTGCTTCTATTGACTAGGCTGCAGTAGCATAGTGCTCTGCTTCCAAGCTTGTGAGAGATCTGATGCGGAGCCAGCAAGCCAAGATCCCTAGCCGGCTCTCACCGACACGACATACTGCATTTGCTGCCGTGAGTGTGTAGGTCAGAGTAGCAGCACAATCACAGTCTTTCGGAGAAGCTAAGGCAGGCTGATCAGAAGATACGTACCGTCTGAACTCTGTCATGCCATGCGACTAGATCCTCGCGCGCCTTTACCACGCTCTGCTCGTCTGGAGAGTCACCGTCGTGGTCATATACTGTCGACCAGACCTTGCCCATTATTGTGGACAATTGCATGACTTGATGGAAGAAGTGAGCACCGAACAATGCTCCCGGTGCTCCTTGACCACCGCCTGTGGAGCTATGCCCAGGCGTCGATGGCATCAGATCGGCTAACGCAGGTAATCCAACAGATCTCGCCATGGCTCCGTGCAGCGTCGGTGGTCGACCGAATATCATCGATAATCCTTTGTCTATGACGTTGAGGTGCCAGAACATCATTCGCCGCCGATGCCTATTCTCCGGCGTCATATTACGGAAATTCACACCCAGCGCCTGTAGCATCCTACACGCATTCGATACCAGAAGCCAGCAGAGACTCGGCGTTGTGAACTCTTCGACATGACTAGCAACGAGTATCAAAGCTTGGATGTTGACCTCGCTAGGCTCCAGAAGGACACGCATGTCGTTTAGTGCAAGCCAGAGGTTACAACGCAGCTTTGCCTTGGTCTCCTTGTCTTCTGGTGAAGTCGAAGAGGTCCTACTGAGGATGATGCTGTAGTACATCACTAGCCATGCCCGTGGCTTGACTAACTGCGGACGACTGGCGCGAATCTGATCGAGCACGTCGTTGGGCGCGGACGTGAGAGCCAGCGGCTCGCCACGCCTTAGCGTAGTAACGAAAGCTACATGGAATCAGCTTCTGGTCTTCCGCGCTCCCTGCCGCATGGCTCTCAGGAAAAAAGGAAGTTATCTTCTGCATCCATATGGATACCCGATGCAGCTGATCCAAAAGATGAAACCATCACAAGATGTATGCAATACAGTAATAGGGTGTCGTCTGGACAGAAAGTCACCTCATGGGCAAGGCAATTGAGTGCTGCTTTATTGCGGCGAAGGCCGTGGACTAGCTGACGACGCTCCAGATCTCGAGAGAATTGAGAAGCAAAGACAAAGGGAAGCTACTCACAGTCGACCCAAGCCGAAGTTCTCTCTTCGAACAGGAAGTAGCCCTGGCTGGCACGATCAAAGTCGGTAGCATCATGCCAGACGGCAGCGCACGCCTCGGATAATGAAGAGAGGGCGCCGAATGGATGACTATCAGCTGGGTCGAGGAGATTCTGCGTTGTCTCGATCTCGGCAGCTAGCTGAGACTGGATCGGACTCGTGTCTGTGCTGGTCAATCCTGGTATTTCTAGACTTGCTTGCGCCCCGATCAGGAGCCTCTCTAAGCCGGGATCCGAGCGTGATGCAGCGGTACTCGCACCATTTGGCGTGGTAATCGATTCAGGCGTGCCAATTACTCTTGGGCTAGTGTCGATTCGTCGTCGTTTTCGTCGAATCGGTCCACTTCGAGTATAGGCGCAGGTCTCGCGCGACTTTACACATCGGTCGCAATGTGGTAGGTTACGGGAGCAAGAAACCTGACAAGCTCAGCGTCGTAAATACATGCGTCCACTCTCACAACACAGTCTGAAGGCGCACATGCTGCTGCAGAGCGCTCTGCGGATGTTCTGTCACGAGCTGTGCACCTTCGAGAAACGGCGTTGCTCTCGCGGTACTGTGGGTGGGTCTCTTACTGTGGCGTGAACATTGATGGCACCATTGCGGTGCACTCGATGGTGGCAAAAGTACCTTTTGGTCGTTTGGGAGAGGCGCTTTGAGGGATATACACTGAAGCTTCTTCATCATTGAGGCTCAACGTACCTTTTTGACCTTACACGGATCACACTGGAATTGTCAGCATTTCGAAGGAGAATCTATACTCTGACACGGCAGCAGACGCACGCTGTACTGGGCAAGACTATCTCCTGTGTCGGGTGCGGGTGCCATTTCGCAAGTCGCGCGGAGATTGTGAGGTAGCGATTCGTCGACTCGACAACTCGACAGATCGTCGAAGGAGGCAATACAGCACAGAACTCAGCGTCCATTCAATATATGAAGCTAGACACGAATCGAAAGGGAGGCATGCGCTATTTTGCGATCCAGTAGCAGCTGAATGCAAAGGCAATGAAACAAGCGGAGGTTGTGAAGGTGAGAAGAGCCGATAAGCTCCATGATGCACGCGTTAGCGGGGCAGTTGACTGTCGCTCCTCGTGGGTCGAAATGGTGCCCACCTACGTGAACGTCAGTCCGTCGACGCTCCTGCCTCCACTAATCACATTATACACGGAAAGTGCGATCAACGTCAGACTGAACTGCACGCGACATCGCTCGAACTGCGGCAACCCAGCACAATTGTCTACAGGAGAAACACTCACTGTGATTCTGACCTTGCGATCCAAGCTGACCCCCGGGGTTTCCTCTGTTACCGCTAACCCACGAGCCATCAATCGAGTCGTCCGCCGTGCAGATGTATAAGTATTACCTCTCATCTCTTACCTGTCTCTCCCCATCCTCGTCCCATATGTCTCTACTTTTCACGCGTTCGAGTCTCCTTAACCAAACCCCAACCCTACGCATCAAGCTCGCAGCTTCATTCAGCCCTCTGTCCTCCTCCGAAATGACACTTCACAACACCGCATCGACAGTGACAAAGCCTAAGCCTTCCCCAAAGATCGCCATCCTCGGCGCCGGCCCCTCAGGCCTCCTGCTCTCCCGTCCCCTCACCCAATCCCGCGTCCCCCACAAAATCTTCGATCGCCTCTCATCCCCCGCCACAGCCTCCAGAACCACCTCAGGCACCCTCGATCTCCACGAAGGCTCTGGCCTCTTGGCACTCGAACGCGCCGGGCTCCTAGAAGCTTTCAAGGCCAAGGCGCGGTACGATGTGCCGCAGCGATTTGCGGATGCGAAGGGGGAGGTGAAGTTGGTTATTGGGGAGGGGGAGGTGACTGAGAGGCCCGAGGTTGATAGAATGGATTTGCATGGGTTGTTGCTTGGTGAGCAGGAGGAAGGGGAGGGGAGAGTGGAGTGGGGGAGGAAGGTTAGAGGGTTGACGAGGGAGGGTGGCGAGGAAAAGGGAGGCGTCGTGGTGGACTTCGAGGATGGGAAAGAGGAGGGACCGTTTGACCTTGTTGTGGGGGCTGATGGGGCGTGGTCAAAGGCGAGGAGTTTTGTAAGCTTGCTACTCGCACTAATTTTTAATGATAGTGGATTGGCTGACATCTGCATTACAGCTCACCTCAGTAAAGCCGACCTACACAGGCCGCTACGCCCTCACCTCAACCCTCTCGCCCTCCTCTCCCTACTTCGCGACAGCCACACACTTAATAGGCCCTGGAAACAGCATAGCCATGGGCCAGGGCCGCATCATCTCCGGCATGAAGTTGGGTTCAGGTGCCTACTACGTTTGGGCCGGCGTGCCATGCCCGTCAGAAGCCGACCTGCCGGACTTCGCGACGCTCGTGAAAGATCCTGTGAAGTTGAAGAAGGAGCTGAGTGAGCAGCACTATCAGGGCTGGGCGGAGGATGTTGTGGGGTTGCTGAAGGAGGCGGATGGAGAGTGGTATGCTTGGCCGTTCTACGCTATGGGCGAAGAGGGCGTCAACTGGGAAAGACGGAAGGGCATGACATTGGTGGGCGATGCGGCGCATCTGATGTAAGTTTCCTCGGTCTTCGGTCCATACTGGCCTGTCCTATCGAGATGCGATGCTGACTTTCCTTGCCAGTCCACCGAACGGCGAAGGCGTGAACAGCGCGCTGTACGACAGCATGCTCCTCGCCGAGCAGATTATCAAACACGGCGTCGATCGCCTTGACGAAGCCGTCGTGGCGTACGAAGCGATCCTGAAGCCCCGAGCGAAGGAGCTGATCGCCGATACTGGGATCATCGAGATGATGTACGCTGAAGACGCACCGGACGGCTTCGTCAAGCTGTTCAACGACATGATGGGAGGCGAGCAGAAGGAGTGAAAGAAGTTCATTCCACGTCTCTGGGTCTCTTAACCGGGCTGCCGTGCTCCAGACTGTCGGCTCGAGAGTGCCGCGCATATAGCTCCTCCTCATCGATAGCGAGAGACAGACTGTCGCGCATCAAGCCTCTTCTCTCTTCCTCAACTTCTCCCTGTCTCGCTTTGTCCACTTCTCTCCTTTTGCCAACGTTGTCCTCTACCTCATCGAGTAGACCGACAGCCTTGATTTCTGCCTCTTGCTTCGCGACTGCTCGCATCCTTTCCCACTTCACCCAATTGTATGCTGCAATAGCCAGGATTGTAACGATAAGCCCACTGATTTTTATGGGGCTCATCGTATCCCCAAACACCTTGCCAGCGGTAGAGATCGTCAACACCTCCTTGAAGATGCCGCACACGCTCAACGTGACGACGCTCGTCCGCTTCAGCAGCGCAAACTCAGCCGAAACCATCAAGAACGCCAGAAAGCCCGGGAACAGCATGATGGCTATGCTCAATGGTAATCCCTTCGTCTCAGACAGACTGGCGAATCCAGCTCCCAGCGCAGCGAGTCCCTCGATTGGTATAGCTAGCACAAACAACGCTAGAAACATCACCGGGGTGAGGAAGAACAGCGTGCTGAACGGATTACTCGTAGCCGGATTCCTCAGCAGCAGAATCTGCGTCAAACTCCACCTGAAACCCGAGCAGAAACACGCGCTCATTACAAGCGCGAAGCCTGGCGCGCTAAAAGCCGTTTCACCGGCTACCATCATGACCACGCCGCCGGTCATGACTGTGATTATGAGGCCGAGACGCCAGGACGGAGATTCGAGGCGGAAGAGAAGCGCGAAGAAGAGCACGAAGAGCAGGACGCTGGATTTGCACATTGTGAAAAAGGTCAGAGTTATGAAGCGCAGGGAGAAGTTCCCGAGGCCAATGTCGAGGGCTGTGGCGGTGCCGCAGGGGGCGATGCGGGTTAGGTAGAAGGTTTTGGTCATGAGGGGCTTGCTTGAGTCCTGGCGAGGTTTGAGAGGGTCGTCGATGGTGTCGTTGAGTGGGGTGTAGGCGTGTGAGGCAGTTGGCCGGAAGCGAGGGAATATCAGCAGAGCCAGTGAGGCCAGTGAGAATTGTACGACCATGTGCAGGCTTGTGGTGAAGAGAGGGAAGTGGAAGTTTAGTTGCTTGCCGGAGAACATCCAGGTGTTATAGACGGAGATGGAGATGCTGAAGCCGTACCAGAGGGCTATGAGGATGGCGTTTGTGAGGGTTGCGCGGAGCAAGGCAGCGCGGGTGAGTTTTGCTTCGAGGCGGAGGATGTCTTGTGCTGACTGCGGATCGGTGCTATTGTCGCGTGGTATGCCTTTTCGCTTGCCGCGATTGGCATATGTGAGGCCACTCTCCTCATCGTGGCCGAGCTCGGCGGAGGAGCGGATTGAGTCCATCTCGAAGTCTGGACTCGAGGGTGTTGTGTCTGAGCCGGTGGGCTTGTGAGGGAGTGAGAGCTGTTTGTTGTGCTGACCGCCCGCGGTGATAACAGACGAGCTGCTGCGGCGTCTGTGATGAGCGTGCTCGTCGGCCATGGCGGAAGTCAAGGCATCATCATGAAGTGAATCGCAGTATTATCACCGCCATCAGCCCAGGTCATCTCTCCTGTATTGCTGACATGTGAGACACGTTCGCTGGCAGTTCGAGGCTAAAGTCTCCACATCCTCGCGCACGTTGTCCGGCCCGAACCCAATCAAGCGTCGGAACGGGTGGTCGAGTCTCTCCGCCGCTGGCGTCACCTCCAATTTAGTGGCTGGCCCTCGAGTCACGCAGTGATATGTGCGGCGGCGAGATCATGTAGAGCTCTGCCGTGTGTGATGCTACCCGCAGTGAATGTGTTTGCGTTGTGTAGCATTCAATGCTTGTGCCCATCATGATCCTCGCACATACTAGAGCTCAGCACAGCTCGGCTGCGCCCCATTGGACTCGAGACGCGAAGATGGCATAAGGTAGGATGGACCAGACCGCGCCTCCGCGACGGAGAAGGCAAGACCTGCCGCAGTCAACGCGACCGCCAACCAACCCAGCGACTCAGATCGCACGAGACAAGCGACTTGCGCGAAATCAAGCCCAAGGCGAAGTAGCTGGCAATGTTGCCTCTCCCTACGCGGCCGGCAGCGCAGTCCGCCAGTCTGGACCCTCAAGTGGAAAGATCAAAACGGCCAAGGGAAGCATCGAGATCATCAGAGCGAAGCGCGGAGATGCAGCGGGTACTCAGGACGACGCAGCAGCAGGAGCAGACGAGGACCTATCTCGACACTTTACCGTCAGCAATGTAGGTGCTGGGGGGACGCTGTTCCTGAAGCCCAGCCGGTTGCCACCTCAGGCGTACACCACTGCACCTGCGACGCCGCCAAGAACGGCAGACGCAAAGTCATCGAGCACGATCTGGCCGAGCGGACGTGCCAGCGATCTGTCGTACACTGGCTGGAATTCGCGGACTCGAGGAAGCGCGTACGACACGAGTATACCAGTGCCACCCCTCAGCCTGGCCAATATACAGGGGAAGCGGCGGCCACGGAGTCACTCGTTCTCGACCGTCAGTGAGCGCGACCGAATGCGAACGCCGACTCTCGACTCAATCAACACACAGGACTTCCAACTTATCGTCAACGACCAGGATTCAACTAGACAACGACCCAAAAGCTCGATTGACCTGGGTGATGGTTACCTCAATCTACGTATACCGCACTACAGGCTGGGCACGCCTCAATTCAGCGAGCGAGGCACAGCTTATCTGCACAACTCGGTGTACACCACTACTACCGCAGACGAGCGCTCGTCCACGTGGTCGAGGGCGCAGTACGACAAGCTACAGCTCTTTCCGGCTCCGCCCGGTCGCGCGCAGCAGACCTGGCTGAATTCCCGGCAGTCATCACCGTACCGCAATACACCACGAGCTGGGTCGGCTACGCCTACACGCGCTGCTCCGCCGACTCCACCAACGTCAACCTCACCCCGGACACAGATCAGTCCCACGGTTTATAACAGCATCGAACTGAATGCGAACGACCCATCGATAATCCGGTTCTCTCCGCAAACTGGGCGGATCGTCGCTGCAACGCCCGCCAGGCTAATCGCACAATTGACCTCGCCTCGATTCCTTGACTACGCCCTCTTGTCGGACTTCTTGCTAACCTACCGAGGCTTTCTTACCGGTAACGAGCTGCTCGAGCTCCTATTTGCGAGACTGAAGTGGGCTATCGCAGACGGCTCGGACTCTGGTCGAATAGTACGCGTGCGCACCTTCGTCGCACTGCGACATTGGATGCTCAATTACTTCCTCGATGACTTTATCCCCGACTTTGCCCTGCGCAACAGATTCTGCGATCTCGTCAACCAGACATGTCATACACTGCAGCGCAGACCGGATCAAGTCGGTGATCTTGGCATTTTGGGTGAGCTCAAGAAATGTTGGAGACGCACGTGCGTGAAGTACTGGCCCACCGCCGAGCCAACACCTGGTACTGAAGATCTTGACATCGAGCCTGGTGTCGAACTCGAGAGTAATGAGATCCAGCAGCCAGCCGCTAGCTTACCTCTGGCTCTGCGCCAGGATCGCGTTGGTGACTCCCATCAAGTTGCCATGGTGTCCGAAGCGGCGCAGAGAACCGCGCAGAAGCGACCATTTTATCACCGAGGACCAGATAGTCGAGTGGAGTTCCTGCTTCCAAGGTCCCGGACGACCAGTGTACCAACTATACCGAACACGCCGATGAGTGAAGTGAGTCTGCAGGTACTGTCGTGCTCTGTGCCTTTTTTCAAGCACATCAAGCCAGCAATTGGCACCAAATTGGTTGGACCTAGGCCGGTCGGCTCAAACCGCAACCCTCCTATAGCATTACAGCAGGCTCGTCCGGCTCACAAGCACCACCGCAACAGCAGCTTCTCCGACGCATTGCGAGATGAGCGAGCGCCAGGACCATCAGTCACTTTCAACACGACTGAGCTGGATGACACAGATGACACAGCCATCCTTGCAGGGCTCGTTCGCGGTTTGACGTTGCAGCCATGCCCTGCTAAGCTTGACGTCGTTGTCCCGTCAACACCGGTAGTACACTTTGTGAACAAGGATCTCATCCCTCTACGCTCGCATGAGATGGATGATCTGACAGCGCAGCGCTCGGGCGTCTCACGAGTCGTAGGCGATGTGCGCCGAGCATTGAGCAGTCGCAAAGGTCCTGGTGAATCGCCTGCCCTCAGCCACAGATCTGGCAGCTCATCCAGCTCTAGAGGATCGATGCATTTGCGGACACAGTCCAATCAAGAGCGTGTCGTGCCTACGTCCGCGCCAGCTACAAGCTCTGAATCGAGATTCGATGCGCTGGGCGCTCTCGTTGAGGAGTCTTACACGCAAGCGTTACAGGCAAGTCAAGTGGAGAGAGAGGATCCCAACGCCGAGGGCCCATCGCCTGGGTATACTGAGGCGGCTCCGGGAGCTGTCGAGAGCGCTGTAGATCGCAAGATGAGTACTGTAACTACGAGCAGCCAGTCGATCATGATAGTTGATGCGACCGGAGCGCCCGAAGCACCGAGGATCAGACGGGGCGCTTTGCCATCAGTGAGCTCTTGGTCCACGGCCATGACACCTGCACCTTTGCTCCCTCGGCCCGGCACCAATGCTAATGAAATGGACGCGTACGACTACTTCACGCCGTCGCACGCATCGAAGCATTTCAATAACCCCAGCTCCTCCGGCGATCATCGACGATCATCACTGGACGGTCTTTCAGATGGTATACACATCTGGCCGGAAGGTCTGCAGCCTTCTCGCTCGGCGCCTGACATGCCCGATCGTGCTCGCAAGTCTTCGGGTGTGCACTCGCCTACATCTGTCATGTCGCCTGGTCCGAATCAACTAAGAAGGAGACCCGGAGGTGATCTGAAAGCGGCTGAGCATGTACACGAGCTCGAGACAGAGACCCGCGGCTACTCCGGCGACACCTTCTCGACGGTGTCGCGCTCGCAGCCGCACTCTGGTGTTATGTCGAGGGAGCTTTCTGGCACACACTTCTCCGGTATGAATCACACTTCTCAACTGGCAGGTCTGCGATCGCCGGGCAAAGTCCGAGACTCGTACAGTCTGCTCGAAGGCGGTCCGAGATCACCACCATTCATGCGTCCCTCAATGGAGGCAGACGCCCGTGGGTTTGCTGCAAAGGAAGCAGTAACCCCTGGCGGTGGTATCGAGGACGCTTTGAAGAAGCTGGAAGGCACGTATGCCACTCCTCGCATGAGCAAGCGCGCAAGTACTACAGTGCTAGACGATTGGCAACGGCAGTCAAGAGTGCAAGAAAGTCGAAGAAGTCAAGAGAGGGATGATTTGCAGATATTGAGCCCGAGGACTGATCGACAGGGTGCGAGTATCTACCACCTGTCTGGGACTGATGCATACTCGGATGGTGCGGTATCTCAGCTTTCGGACGAGCTGTCGACAGCGCCAGTGCTGCCGCGTGCTTCAAAGATCACGAGATTCCCCATTCAAGACGCCTCTCCGCCTCGTGCAGTGGCATTCGTGCAAACGGACAACATCCCTGCCGAGAGTGAGTTGTACAAAGTGGTGTCACAAAGTAGTGCCGGCGCGAAGTCCGGCACTCCGCAAGGCTCGTTCTTGCTTGACGATGACGAAAGTCTAAGCGAGGTCTCGACCGAGCTGGATGAGGACGAAGAAGAGAATCTGGCCGTGCGAAGCTTTTTCTTCGATGACACGGGCGATGCTGAGGAGGACCCTCTACCGCTTACGAACTTCCACTCTTTACCGACACCACCAGATACTGCAGACGCGCCAGGAGCATCCGATTGGCGAGAGATACAAACTCGAGACCACGTCCGCCAGCTCAAGCCCGCTGCCAGCGCTCCGAAAGTCATGCAGAACTCGACGCTAAAGCCACATCAGCCACCACGCCGCCCGCCAGCTATACAGATCCCTCCCGCCGAAGTCAAGCCCAAACCAGCCCACCTCCCCTTCATCCTAGCTTTTGACTCCCAAGTCCTCGCCACGCAGCTTACCCTCCTCGAAAAGCTCTTCCTCGATGAGCTCTCCTGGCAATCCCTCCTGACCTCCTCCTGGAACGCCTCCCCAGCCAAACCCTCGAACTGGGTAACCTATCTCCAATCCCCCGAAGGCGCGACAGCAAACGGCATAGACCTCGTAACCGCACGCTTCAACCTCGTGAGCCAGTGGGTAGTTTCCGAGGTTCTGCTTACGGAAGATGTAAGGGAAAGGGCGAGGGCTGTGGCGAAATTCATCCGCATAGCAGACGCCTGCCGCACACTACGGAACTACGCGACAGTCTACCAGATCGTGCCCTCACTCCTCGGAAGCGCGATCTCCCGCCTGAGCAAAACGTGGACCCTCGTCTCCACAGCCGAGAAAAACATCCTGCGCAACTTAGAAACCCTCTGCAATCCTTCCCGGAACTTTACCGCCCTTAGAGCCGAAATGGAGTCCCCTGTTACACCCACGCCCTCTTCCTCTGCATCTGGTTGCATCCCCTTACTGGCGCTGTACACCCACGACCTGACTTTCAACGCGCAGAAACCAGCTTACATTTCCGCTGAGCCAGTGTCGCCGATGAGTCCGGCAGCGGATCGTCCGACCCGGCCTGCTGCGGAGGACATGAAGGAGAAGCTCGTGAATTTCGATCGGTACCAGACTGCTGCGGGGATTACGAAGGGACTCTTGGGCTTGCTGGAACGAGCGGGGAGTTATGATATTCGGCCGGATTGGGAGTGTTTGAGTCGGTGCTTTTGGCTTGGGGCGTTGAGTGAAGGCGAGGTCAATAAGATGGGGAGGGAGAGTTCGGACGAATGAGGGAGGCGTCTGCATTGTCCCACGTGATGATGATGCTCTGTATATTTACTAGGGCACGGAAAGACGGTTTGAATGTACCTTATGGGTGTATATATACTATGCACAGCTCGGCGCTGATGGAGATGATGGACATATGTACAATGTAGCAGAGGCCAAATGGTTAAGATGTCGAAAACGCCAGCTACGTGTTTTGCCGGGTAAATCATGCTCGCTAATCGTACACGCCACGCTATGACATATGCTCCCAATTTCCCCTCCCCAACACTACCCTAATCCTTCTCAACTCCTCCCTCTGTCCTGTCCTGTCACCCCAGCACTGCCCTACCGCTCCTACCGCTTCCTCCTCATGAACTCTGGCGCCCTCCCAGGATCATCGGGATCCATAAAAGTCACCAACACCTTACTCAACTCTTTAAAATCCACCGGCTTGGTCAAGTAGCTATTGAAACCCGCTTCGACACACTTCTGATACACATCGCCCAGCACGTTAGCCGATAGCGCAATGATGGGCATATGCTGGTATCGGTTCTTCTTCTCCCAGCGGCGGATCTCGCGGCAGGTTTGGTAGCCGTCTTTGTTGGGCATGTGTAGGTCGCACTGTGGAAGGATCAGTAACGAGAAAACGGGTTGCGGGAGGGAGTGAGATAGAGCGGGGAGAGAGAGAGGACTCACGAGCATCGTATGGTAGTAGCCCGGGTTCTGCGAGAAGATCTTGTCCGTACCCTGGACGCCATCCATGACTGTGTCGACTTCTATTGCGACTTTGCTGAAGAACTTGAGAATGACCATCTGGTTCACCTTGTTATCTTCCACGAGCAAGACTCGCTTGCCTCGATTGCCAAGTCGCTTCGTGAGCTCTTCGAAGACTTGCTTCTGGCTTAGCGCGACTTGCTGCGCGCTGTCTTGATTACGATCAGTGCTCATCTCGCGGCCTTTGTCAGGGTCGAAGATCGCGGCGAAGCGAGACGGCTTGAGAGGCTTGAAGATGAAGAGGAGGCGGCGGTCGGACTCTAGAGTCTTGAAGTCGTGTTGTGGGGCGATGTCCATGATGCGTTTCTTTTGGGCGAGGTCGGTGATGATGACTATCATGGTGGAAGAGTATGCTGGGGTATTGAGAACTTGGTCGAGAAGCGCGACAACTTCGGAGACGTCTTGCAGGACCGCGATGACGTGACTGAAGACCACTGGGTCGTGGCCGCCGATCATACGCTGGAAGTCTAAGAGGCTTTCGTGGGCGGTGATCTGATGCGGGACATTGCTAGGGAGCGTCTTGTCGATGTGCTGTATTGTTGCTTCGCGGCTGTACTTCAGTGGCGAGAGGACCAGTATGGAGTACATTTGCGGCGAGACTGCACCACTCGGTGTGTTACCGCCGGGATGCAGTGTTGACAACGCTTTTGGCGTGGCGTCTGAGCTCGCGGACGATGGCACGACCCGTGACAGGTTTCCGTCAGAGCCAGGCAAGGTGAGCTTCATAGTCGAGCCGCTTTGTAGTGCTTGATCCGGGACATAAGAAGACGCTGAGGACCGCTCCGATTGAAGACTACTCGTGCGGACGGCTGACTGCATCGAGAGTCCAGAGCTGGCAGATGAGGCGGAAGGCGACATTCTCGTCAGATCTGGTGAGTAAGGCGCTGGCGAACCAGTATGCTCCGCAAGAAACTTGGGCGATGGCCTCGGCTGTTGCTCCAGCACTCCCGGTGCCGGTTGCATCTTAGACAACTGTCTCATGGGCCCTTCAGAAGATGGCGAAGGTGTTGCTCCAGGTGTTGCGAGCAGATGCGTGGGCAGTGGTAGTATCGGGATCGTAGTGCCACCCATGCTACCCACAGGCGTAGGAGGCTGATCTGTATCAGTGGGTAGCGATGTCTTCACGAAGAATGCAAAAGTCGAGCCTTTGCCCGGGGAGCCTCGCGCACTCATGTCACCACCATGTAGCTGCGCTAGCTGCCGTGAGATCACGAGGCCAAGCCCAGTCCCGCCATGTTGGCGAGTACTACTGCCGTCAATTTGAGAAAAGCGCTTGAACAAGGCCTCCGCCTCCCTATCGTTGAAGCCACGTCCAGTATCGACCACCTCGAATTTGATAAACATCTCGCCTTTCGTGA
>JAVRRP010000806.1:0-13771 GCA_036872775.1 Oleoguttula sp. CCFEE 5521 | reverse complement strand
CCGATCTTGCTAGTAGCGAGGACGAGGAGGTTGTTCAGAAGGATCGCGGCAGTGCTGATGAGGATAGTGAGAGTGAGGATGAGGACTTTCAGGCTGATAGTGATAGTGATGTTGCTGAGGAGTTTGATGAGAACGCGGCGAGTAGTGGGAGTGATGCTGAGATGGCGGATGCGGGTGGGAGTGACAGTGATACGGCAGAGAAGGTGGAGCGGCCGAAGAAGAAGACGAAGACGAAGTGAGCGTCAGATGACCAGGCAGTGCAAAGTGAGGTTGATTCGGCAAGCGATGGCGTTGAAATGGGCTAGCTTGGAGGACCATGTGCTGCCACCATCAGCATGCTGTATCTATGGCCACATACAGTGGATACCAAACAGTGGTCATGTTGGCTAGCTAATGGCATACTATGAGCTGCATCACCGAGCGTCGCCACCTCCCACAGATCGCGACACTGCAGGCTGACACGGGATAGTGCATCGGTACGAGTATAGTCGAGCTTTCATTTCGTCATCTCTCAAATCTTCGCCTTCGCCGGCAAATCAGTCCTCCGCCCATAAATATAGCTAATCTCCCTAAACCCCCTCGCAGCCTCCCCTTACAGCTCCCCTCTCAACAAACTATAAACGCCCATCTCCGCCTTCGGCGCCCACCTGCCCGCTAACTCCATCGCCTTCCCCAGCATCTCCTCCGGCGGCGCTACCAAATCCACAAGCCCATCCTCGAGTGCCTCCTTGCCAGTCCAGCGATGCGCTCCAAGCAACATCCGTCGCGCCACTTGAGGCTGCAATTTGAGGCGTAGGAGCGTTCCGATACCGGGAAAGTGCAGGCCGAGGTTTACGGGTGGCATGGAGATGTAGCCACGGGAGGAGTTCATCACGCGGTAGTCGTGGGAGAGGGCGAAAGGGCAGGCGCCGCCGAAGGTGTGGCCTGTGATCAGAGCGATCGTCGGGAATGGGAAATCTAGTAAAGTCGCCAGTAACGGGAAGAACCCTTCCGAGTTCGCGGAGGGGTTTGTGTCGGATTCGTCGAGCTCGAGGCCCTGGGATCGTCAATTGGGGCGTCTGAGTATGCTTGATCGTGGGGCGAGGGGTGGCGACCTACTGTACACCAGAACTTCGCATCGTTCCCTCGTGTGATCACTGCTCCTGGGGCGTTTGGGCCTATGGTTTTGCGGATGAGGTTGTAGGCTGAGATTAGCTTCTGGGCGTAGTGGGAGTTTATGCGATTTTCGGGCGCTTTGCGCATTGTGAGCACGAAGATGTTGCCATCGTGGCGGTCGAGGGCGAGCGTGGGTTCGTCGATGAAGGATTTGGGCATCGTGAAATTGCGGATCAAGAGAGTCGAGTGTTACAAGTACGACTGATCGCCCCGTGCCGACCGGTTGTCGAGCTACAGGTATTTCCACACACAAGGGCAGCTATGTAGTTGGGATGAGGTCGCTTTTGTCTGGACCGAGGTTGTGTGAAGCTGCATTTTGAGCTCGAGTGTCAGCTTAGAGAGCACGATAATCACCATCGATTTGCGTTTGTTTGATGACTTTGCCAGTAGCCAGACGATTTATCAGACTGGGCAAGACCATTCTCGTAGACTAACATGCACGCTTGCCATTGGCAAAGAGATTTCGAGCAAAGTCGCTCATGTTTTGGGGACGAGTCTATCTACATCCCAGTCGATCAATGCTCTCCCTCACCCACCTTTGGCAAGTACTTCGCTGTTGCAATCCTCCATCGCTTGCCGTAGATCCATAAGGGAATCGTGAGAAGCGCAAAGATGGCCATGAGCATGCCAAAGATGCCAAATGGCTCACGTGGACCGCGGGTGAACACCCACTCCACCACGAAGAACGTCCAGGCGAACGAGATGACGCCGCGTACGATCGTCGTCATGACGAAACAGTCAGAGCTTACTGAGTAGTAAGCCTCGATGAGCTAGGAGATCATGTCAGTTGCTTGATCTGGTGGTGAAAAATGCGTTCTGCGAGAAACTTACGTAGTTGAAGCCAATTGATGGGATCTGCGTCAGGCCAAAAGACACCATCCCAAGCCCGAACGCCATTCCAACCCAAGCTGGCTTGGATCCGTTGGCAGCGCTGAAACCAAAGCACCAGATGCCAGCGACTGCGATGACCAAGGCTGGAAACATGGCAGGAAGGCGCGCTTCCGGCTCAGAGAATCCGTGCACTTCCTTCTTCGCCCCTCGTGTGACCAGTAGATCAGCAGTGAAGTGCGTAGCGATGCCGCCAACGATGCAACCGATCAGTCCGGCTACATTGATCAAACCAACATTATTACCCCAAAGATAGGGTGGCGCAGAAAGGAGCGCAGGTGCAATCGTAGCGAGCGTGACGATAGCCCCTACGAGTCCACCGTAATGCAGCATGACCACCCAGGTTCCTGGTAGCGCAAGGGTCTTCCATGGTGCGATGAAGCGTCTGACGATGTGGCCGCGGTACATGCCAACGCTAAGCTGCTGCGCGATGCCAAATTTGCTCTGGTACTTGCTGTTGATGGCCTGCTCGGTACGCTCGGTTCCCTCCTTTTCGTCGTTGTAGGTGTTGTTCCTTTCCTGGTGTGCGAGATGTGACTTGCGGTCGAAGAGTGTCTCGGGTACGAGGAAGAATTGGCAGAGGAAGATGAAGACAGACAAGGCAGTCGTGATCCAGAAGATGTATTTGTAGCCTAGGTTGCCAGCGATGTAGCCGCCAATGATGCCGCCGCTATGGTTGGTCAGTACGATAATATTCGGACGCGTGGCCACAGACCACTTACACGAGACTACCAGCAGATAAGCACACGGTATAGAGAGCCATGGCTCGGCCACGCTGGTGCACGAAGAACACTTCACCAACAATCTCAGGCGAAATGGTCTGCTCAGGTCCGGCGCCAATGCCTTGGAAGATCCTCGCAATGAGCAAGCCGTTGAAGGTAGTAGCAAGTCCTCCGCCCATGCTCGCGAAGATCAGAATGAGTTGCGCCAGTAACATGATCGGGCGACGGCCGAAGATATTGGCCAAAGGCACCCAGACAATGTTTGAACAGCCCGCAAATAGGACGTTATACGCAACTAAGTGACCAAGTCTGGTAAGCGAATTTGGAGGCAACAGTTGAAAGGTCAACAGCGGCAGGGCGGAGGCAATATTTGCGGAGGCAATGTTTGCGATCAGCGCGTACAGGGAGACTGTGAACAGGACCGCGAGTTTCCTCCATTTTGGCCAGTTCAAAGGATCAGCCGGGCTGCGTGATGGGTGTGGAACGAGCTGGATGTGATCCTCGTTGTAGTTCGTGCCGGTAGGTGTTCGGTGCAGCTCATGATCGATGAGCTTCACGGTGCCTGGCGGTTCTGCATTCTTGACTTCCTCTTTCGACAGCTTAAGAGCGTAGCCCCACCCCGACATGTTGGCCACTGGCGTTTGTTGGAAAGCTCGGCTGCTGCAGGACTTCGATGTCTTCCACCACACTTCAAAGGACCACGAAGCAGCTCGACAAGACCAGGGTGCAGTCTTGAACTATAACATAGATCTAACGACTACCCCAGGTGCTTCCCCGTGGGAGCCCCGGCCTTCGCCTCGATCAACGGCGTTTGCCAACACCCACGCGATCCGTGAAGCTCGAGGCACTTGTCGAACCATCCGGCGTTCTTGGCAATTTGTCTCACGGAGCGCTGTGCTACGCTCCATTGGGCACATACAATGTTCTCTGTTCATCATTATTGATTGCACTTATAACGAATGTGATTAGAGTATATGGTAACTGGACGTCTCGCTGCCAAGCTTGCGCCAGGCGTGCAAGACTCGAAGCTGAATGAGACACGGGGCTCAAAGCGATCGACCCTTACACACCGACTGCTGATTAACGCTTGGAACCCTTGCGGCTGTTAGGAGGTAATCTGTATATGAGCCTCCTTTCCTCCCTCGTCGACGCAGTATGTCGATCCAGGATAGGCTGGTGTGGGTTTCGGTTTGATGCTGGGTACATCAGACGCTCCGATGCAATGATGAGACAGCCAGCCGCCGCTCCCCTCGGGCTGATGGACGTGTGATCGTTGAGCATAGCTTCCATGCAGCAAGACTACAATTTCGGCTGATTTCGCTCTTCACCACTCTCCTCCGATCTTATAATGGAACCAATCAGGCAGCCAACGCTTGAAGTTCCTTCGCCACCACTTCGCAGCATTCTGAGCAGTAAGTTAGCTCTCCTCATTCTACGTACGGCTTCGACGACACTCACAGCAGAAAATCCGACCCCGTTCATCATCAAGAAAACGAACGTCCGTTCAGGCGGGTTCCTACCCCAGCCTCCTCGCGCCTGAGAGTCCAGCTCATGGTTGATGGGTCGATACTCTGGTATTCGGCGATGATCCGTCGGCCAGGACTCTGGATTCGTTGACGAGGGGTTCGGGTGTGGGTTAAGATCTGTGGACGCAGGTTCAGTTGTCGAGTGAGAAGTGTTGGAGTGGTGGATGTCGTAGTCGCGGAGCAGAGAAGCTGTGGTATGGTATATCGGGTTTTCGGTCGTGGTGACGGACATCGTGGCGAGAGTGGAAGAGCAGAGATGGTAGGGTCGTTTGGTTCGATCTTGTCGACGATGTACCTCTAAAGTCGCTTTGGCTCGGCAAGATATCGATGACAGAGCAGTGAATATGTGCAAGCCTTGTCCTACGTTCCACACAGACTCTACTTCTTCGCTGCGGTAGATCACTGGTGGCACCACGAGTATCCCAGACAGTTATTGACACCTAGGTACTCTACGTTCCGGCACCCGAGAGTACAAAGCCTGGGCTCACCCACATCATCCGTCCGGTGGGGCGGATCGCGTTGCGCACTCCACACACGCGCCCAAACACGGTGGCAAGGCAGAGTGCCGGACGCTGGGGTAGCCGGCAGACCGCAGTGATGTATGGGCGTGTGAAGTCAGCATACTCAAGTATCGTAGCTGATGAAAAGGAAGTAAAGTCAAGTCAAGTTTGTCATCTCCACTATCAATCCAAGTACACACAGCCAAGATGGCATTAAGTCTCTCCCCAGTGCATTTCTTTTCACATGGCTCGACAATGATGTTGGGCGAGGAGAGCGCCTCAGCAGACTACTGGAAAAAGTGTGGTGATGAAGCGTTGGCAGCAGGGATGAAGGGGGTGATTATGATGGCATTACTACCAGTCCACAAAAGATATCCTGTGCTTCAGGGCTGACAAACTCCCTAGGGCGCACACTGGGACACCAAAGGCGACAACCGGATAGAAGTCGCCACCAAGCCCAACCCAGGCAAGAACCCAATAGCCTTTTCTCACCCATCGACGTACGAGAACTACCAACTGAACCCCGATCTACCTTCCGCCGAGAAAGTCATCTCCCACCTTCGAGAGAACGGCATCGACGCCCACGGCAATGACCAATTCGACTGGATCCACGACACCTTCCTCATCTTGATTCGGATGTTCCCTGGCGGCTGCCCGCCTACAGTTCTGGTCTCTCAAAATGCTCGCTACGATCCCCACTGGCACATGCGGATAGGCTCCATCCTGCGAAAGTTCCGAAAGGAAGGCTACCTCATTGTGGGCACTGGCGGCGCAGTGCACAACCTCTATCGCAATGACTTCGACCAGATGTTGAAGTATAGAGATAACTTCGCCATGCCGAGTCCGCCGGACCCAGAGATGTTGGAGTTCAGACAGGCGTTTGAGGACGCAGTTACGAGGAATTCAGGGCCAGGTCTGCGACGAGCAGTCACGAGGCTGATGAAGAGACCGGATTATCGCGATGCGCATGGTACTGATGAGCACTTCATCCCTGCAGTGTTCGTCGCCGGTGCTGCGGGCGATGATGAAGACGAGGGTGTGTTCGCTGTTTTCGGAGCGGAAGATTGGGAGCTAGTGAGTTGCCACATCGATCGACTTTCGTGTTGTACTTGTGCTGACTAGGTCGCAGCGCAACATGGCCAACAGCCAGTTTTCGTGGGGTTCCTGGCAAAGTACCGCGCCCGCTATCGCGGCTGCTTGATGCGGAGCATCTGGAGGGGTTCAAATTGGCGCATTGGGTGCTCTGGCGAAGGCAGGAGCTGCTGTGTTTCGCTGGCTCCCAGTCCCAGCCAACGCGGTTATGCCCGGCGGCATACCGCTCTGGTCTTATACAAGGATGTTGAGAGCGACATTCAAGTCTTCTGCAAGTCTTGTAATCCAGCTCCCCGTGAGTAGACTCAGCATAGCGTAGCGTGTCATTCAGTCAACCATTCGCATGTCCTCGTCGACGGTCCGAGCTTCGTTCCTGATGCTGTCGATCTCCTCAGGCTTAAGCACCGTGACTGATCCGTTGATGTCTTGTACAACGTTCTCGAGGCCCTGCACTAGAGCTTCGATCTCTCGCCGTTGCTGAAGTACTCGCTGCAGCACCTCGGCGCTCTCGCCTTGCAGAGCGACTTGACGCTGCTTCAACGCTTCGGACTGCTGTGTTAGTGATGGTGATAGATGCGAAAGATAGAGCTCTTGCGCTGGTAGAGTATGCGGCCTGTGGTATTTATCAGTCGGGGTCAATTCAATTACATGGAAAACGACCCACGGCATTGGCTGCACCACCTCCTTGCCCTCCACAGCAGCAGTGTCTACAGCCTTCTGCTTTCGCCTCTTCGCATCCTCGATAAGCTGGTCTAGCTCATTCAGACTCGGTACTACGCTCCGCTCCTCCACGATCTGATCGAAGTTCATGCGCATGCTTGCGCCAAGGCGCTCCGTGAATTCTTCATGAAGCTGCTGCAGATTTTGCGATGCTTCACGAGCAGGCGTAGGGAAGCATGACGCGAAGTTCTCGTAATTGCACGTTTTAAGGATATGTGTGACTGCATCGCCATAGAGTTGTTGAAGAGCTGTCGCTCGCGGGCCTGGGGTGGCTTGCACGGGGGGCGCAGAGACTGGAGACGGAGAGCGTGCTGACGCTGGCTCTGGCGCTGCTTGCACAGTGGGGTCGTCGGTGGCCATGATAGTGATATTGAGGCTCTTGAAAGTAGTCTGAGGTCAATGTTTACTTTGATGTTTGAGATGCTGTCGGCGCGTGGAAGGCGAAAGTCTTGGCGCGGATCTTCGCGTCATTGTCGTGACGAGTCCCTTCCTCTCCACTTCCATCCCTTCACACATCATGGACAGCGTTCCGACCATCAATGCGCTCTATAGAGAAGGCGTGAACGAGACTCTCGCAATGCGAGCAATACCATACTTCTTCGAACTTCATCGAGATTATTGTGGCCTGACGGCGACCTTGCCGCCGACCTCAGCGCTTAGAGCCTCCACCTGCTACATCAACTTAGAACGGCCACGCTTCAATGACCACCTTCAACAACGACACCGATATATCTGAAACGGCCACATTGGCCACCACTTGTAGCAGATGGTCCGTCTAAGGTCAGGGTCGACAGACCCGTTGGCCGCCGCTTTGCAGCAAAGTGGCACAGAGACTCCATCTAAGCGCCCTAGTGCCGTTGCGCGCGCCTACTGCTTCTGAGCCTCCTAATTTTCAGCAGGATCATCTCAAGATAGCACTCGCTACCGCTGCGCGCGTTGCTATGCTTCGCCGTCGCGGCCCGCTCAGGTACCAGTCTTTGACGACACCACTGGTACGACCTACGCTTGACCGCAACATGCAATGATGCCGCCGGCCATGTGGTCGACTGCTGGTTTCATGATAACGCACGGGCGACCAGTCTCTCACAGGCTGCTTTGGCGCGGAGAGAAGGTCTACTTGTTTCATCGATCTTTCACTTCAATGATGTAGGGCTGGCGAACCTGTGGCCAGCGCTTCACAGAATGCCTCAGGCGCTGTATAAGAAGCATAGCATTGCCACCGACTGGCCTCAGTATCTTCCAACTGCATAACAACATCTCCTCTCGTCTTTCCTTGTTTTCTTATCTCGTTGTTTCCTAGAGTCTTTCCTTGAGTCATCTCCGTCTTGTCTGGCACTCGGCGTCCTGCGTTCTTCTAATACATAATTCATTCTCTCATTCAAGCGTTCCAAGCTGTGCTTGAGGCACAGTATTGCAGCCTGCCACACAGCATCACGAGGAACGACATCGACGACATTGACGACTTTTGCATATGCCCTATCTAAGGCACCTCCCGATCATGCCCAAGGAGACTAGACTGCCGTCGACTCGGCACGCACAATCGATCCAGACGCCTTACCCACAGGTCACCGCATCAGCCTCATCTCAACGCAATGCCGCCATCTGGAGCACGGCCGACGACGAGATCCTCCTCCAAGCCCGGGCATCGGGCCTCAACTGGCAGCCCATCGCTGGCAAACATTTCCCCAACAAGACAGCCAACGCCTGCCGCAAGCGCCACGAACGGCTGATTGAACGTCGCCATGTTGACGATTGGGATAATCAGAAGCTTGATCTGCTTGCACAAGAGTATCTCGCATGCAGGAAGGAGATGTGGGAGATCCTTGCTGCGCGTCTCGGTGAACGGTGGAATGTTGTTGAGGCGAAGGTACGTTTCTGACCCCCTCACATTCTGCAGTCTTTGGCTCACATGCTTGCAGTGCATGGAGAAGGGTCTCAAGTCCCTGCAGACCACCGTTCGCACCGCTCAACGCAAAGCTGCTGCTGGCGAGACAGACGGCAATCGAGTGATCCCAGATCACAACAGCGACTCTGGCTTCCTCGGATCTGGCTCAGAGCCTGACGTTGAGCCCGAGATGGACGTCAACGAGCCTGCTCCCGCCATTCCGCCCATGACAACCAAGCACAGCGCCACAGCCTCGTGGTCGGGCCCACCACGACGAGGCTCGCACCTTCCAGCAGACCACATTCGCTCGCGGAGTCTGCCTGTGCCTCAGCTGCTTCCCATTTATCAGCCGCCGCCCCCGAGGGCATACGTACCTAATGCTACGAGGCAGGCTCAGGCTGGGTCGAGGGGTATCAGCATACAGTCTGTGCTTGTTGGTACTGAGCCGAGGATGCAGACAATGCAGACGAGACATGAAGTTATAATGGGTGGTGGCCGTCACCATGAAGGGGCGGAGCGCTATGTTTGATACTCTGGGAGCATAGCAGTTGGGTTGATAGGGGGTTACTGTACTATATATGAGACGGATGTGTTGGGCTGGGCTCGTTGGATCTGAGCATTTGTACATCAGCGACATCGACAGCATTTCACGATGAGTATGACTACAACGTTGGAAGAGCATGATCCCGACCTGTTCAACGGCAGCCACGTACAGCCACGTTACCCCTGGTCGAAATCAAAGTCTCACGGAAAGTATTGGCAACACGACCTAATGGCGAACTTCTCACACTCGCGTTTCATCCTTCATGCACGCGCCGTCCTCCGTGCTTAGTATAGATTACGGACACGTACAGTACATCATCCATTCCTTCAGCCCTCCACCCAATGCAGTCGCCGGCCGAGTGCATATACTTCCTCGTGCCGTAAATGCGGTTTCCTGCGCCGCCGCGGCTGAGTTTCACCACGACAAAGCCTCCATGTAGCGCGCGTCTAGGCCCAGCACCGCCCTTCCTTTGGCAGACTGCACGGCAGACAAGAGTCTTGCTCAACGTAGCAAGCAATTCTTCAGACAAAAGGCATAGCTCGCCGTTGCAGTGGTCCCGCCTTGCGCACTCCCCACGCCCCTCTGCCGCAGCCACAATGTCTGCCACTCTGGCTCCCCGCCCCGCCCCTTCGCGCTCTCATAGCCACCATTCGCACTCGCATGACAACACCTACCTGACCAGCACCAACAAAGCCGACCCCGGCGTCCGGATCACGCGACTGGGCCTGTACGTGAATCTCGGGATGGCTCTGCTGAAAGGCACAGGAGGCTACGTCTTCAACTCACAAGCCCTGACTGCGGACGCTGTACACGCCCTCACAGACTTGGTCAGCGACGTCACAACGCTGGCTACTATCAGCTATAGTCTGAGGCCGCCAACAACGCGATTCCCAATGGGGTATGGCAAGATCGAATCTCTTGGGGCGCTGGGAGTGAGTGGGCTGCTATTGAGTGGAGGCGTCATGATCGGCCTGCAGGCTGTCACAGCGTTAAGTGCGCAGTTCGCGCCCGCACTGGGAGAGATGATCGGGCATCTGGCGGTGTTTGGCCATAGTCACAGTCATGGGCATGCTGAGACAGCGGGAGTGGAGGGCGTGAATATCAATGCTGCGTGGCTTGCGGCGGGGAGCATCGTGGTCAAGGAGTACTTGTACCGGGCTACGATCAAGATTGCGAGGAGGAAAAGGAGCTCGATTTTGGCTAGCAATGCCTATCATCATCGCGTTGACAGTCTGACGAGTTTTGTTGCTTTGGTGGTCATCTCGGCTAGTCACTTCTTAGCTAACGCGCAGTGGCTGGACCCGGTGGGAGGATTGATCATTAGTGCTATGATTGTGCAGGCTGGGTGGGGCAATACTAAGAATGCATTACTGGAACTTGCAGATGTTGGGATGGAAGAGGAGATCAGGGGCGGTGTTGAGAGGAGCGCGAAGCTGGCATTGGTGGGAGCTGGATACGATGAGGCTGTCGTGAGGGGTGTGCAGGGTGTCAAGAGCGGACAGAACTTCCTGGTCGAGGTGGAAGTGGGTGTGTCAGCGCAGTGGAGTCTGGGTGACACTGCTGAGGTCGAGAACACGCTGAGGGAGAAGGTGGCGAAGGATGTCAAAGGGGTGAGGAGAGTCAGTGTGCGGTTCGTCGTGGAGAAGCAGGGAGATGCATTCGCAGACGAGTTCGTGGCAGGGAGGATGAGTGATGCGGAGGATGGTGGCCATGATCATGAGCACGAGCATGGAAACGGGCGCGATCATACCCACGAGCCGGTGACGAAGTCGACTTCGATACATACGAACGGATCAGCACATGCAAAGAAGTGAGCCAGTTGAGCGATGAGCTAGATCGAGCTCCGCGAGGCAGGTGGCGCGACACCGCTTTGGGTAGCGTGCGGGCTTACTGCATCTGCGGTCGACACTGGGACTGTATGCCTGAGAACTGCTGGATGCCCATGCACGTAGGCGCGGGCTATGCAGAGCAACGTCGCCCATCTGGGCAGCTTATGGGCTGCTGTTGCATGGGTGTCATGGCACAGCAAGCGAAACTCGCAAAGTGAAAATCTGTTACGCACGCGATGCACTTCGTAAGCTGGCCTAGCCGTGACGCCGAACATGCTCTTCGGCAAATCCGCTTAAGCGCCCTACCGACCATCTAACGAGGAGAGGAGAGTTTCGAGCGGGTGAGTGGAGTGCACCTGATGCACATGCTGGAGATACGCACTCGACTCGAGATCCACGGCCAAGTAAGGCTGATGGCAAACGTGCGTTACAGCGTCAATCGAAGTACGAATTGGCCAAAAAGCCACGATTTGTAGCACATGTCAAACTGTCGAAGGTAATGGATACACCACGCTTGGATACATAGACCGATAAACGATGCTGCGTGTGAAAACGAAGTAGCTATCGCTATTAATGCTCTCTGTATTAGTTTACGAATGGACAGCGCTCAGTGAAATCTCGACCACAGAGCCCTCACCCCAAAGTACAACCCTGTCCCCAGCGTAAGCAATATGGGCGTCGCAGCAGTCCCCAGCCCAATCAATATTCCCTGCTCGAAGAACCCGATCTTCGCGTGCTGCAGCGGCTGACCCGTAGGCTTTAGTGGCTGCGTGGCCAGCGCAGCCAATTGTGTCGCGCTCAGAGCCTCCTTGCCTTGCACCTGGCCACTGCTCTCACCGAAAAGTGCAAACGCCGCTTTCGCAGCCGGAGGCGAAGTCTGTGCGATCTCCGGACTACACATCGAGAACATCTCTGGTGTGTACCGGCGCGTAACATCTAGCGGTTGCTGCGGGAAGTACGGTGCCGCGGGTCCGATGAGGAGGTCCGAGGGAATGTGATTGATGAAGGACGCGCTAGAAGGAATGAATTGGGAGAGATATTTGGCTGTGGGCGGGTTGGCGAAAATGTAGCTAGCGAGGTAGGTCGTTTCGGACACAGAGCTCTGAGACTTTGATAGACTCGCTGTGAGGTAGTCGATTGCGTCTTCGAGGCTCGTCGTTGCTGTGACGAGGAGGGTGGGCTCGGAGATCTTCGATTGGAGAAGGGGTGAGGATCTGCACCTGGTCAATTCTGAGTGATTAGAAATGGGGCAAGTGCATGACCAACCTGCTGCTAACGTCCACAATCAGGCCGGCGTCGCCAGAGGCTACGACATTCGAGCTTGGGCACGCCTCGATCTGCTTGCTGGCCGCGGCCCTTCTCGATGGACCAGCGTCGCTATAGGCATTGATGTGTCGCGCAGCGGCTTCAAGGAACGGCTTCTTAACGAATTCGTTCACTATTATCAAGTCTGGTGCATAGCTTGATCGTCCATTGTATGCCAGACGGGCCCTGACAAGACTCTTCGCAGCGGCCTCGACATCCGCCGTCCGATCTACAACTGCAACTACTCGTGATTTGCCGCGGGAAGCCAGTACATTCATTCGAAGTGGCGCTTGAGGTTCAGGCTTTTGATCGACGATCACTGCTTCCGCGAGAGACGCCTCATCACTCACATCGTCATCAATGACGGCGACAGCATCAGGGTCTAGAGCCTTGCCAATCGCTTGCTTCAGCAATCCAGGGAGATACCTCAGATCTGCGTTCACTTGCACCAGCACACAATTGCCCGCTGCGATCGCAGCAGCCAGCGGTGCCAGCACCGAGAAGAATGGGAAGTCGATTCCAGTCTTGACGTACACCAAGCCCACTCCTCTCCGTCGTTGCGTGAAGTCCTGCCCTCGAGCCACGCTGTACTCGTCCGAGAGCGACTTGTCGAAGTCCAGAGTCTCGTAAGTGTCCTTGACACATGTCATGCCAGCTGCAAATTCGACATCCGCTTCAGCCTCGCTGACATAGGTGTCTTTCCGAATGGCAGCTCGAAGCTCATCCTGGATCGCTATGAGCTCGCGGTGAAGATACTGGAGTTGGGATTGTCGGTATCGGACGTTCTCTGTGCGACCATCGATCTTTGCGGCGCGAAGGCGTGCCAGTGCTGCTTTGGTGGCGGACGCCATTGTGTGATGTGAGGCTCGTAGTTCAGATTTGCGTGACCAAGATCTATGATGCCTTGTACATTCGATGCTCGCCTTCGCGGTCCTGTCTGTCCGTGGAAGGTCTTCGTATCTTTCGCTGCGGGTTGATGGATTTGAGCACCTCAATCTGCGATCTGCTGTCTGTCGCTGCATCTGAAGCCGGGTCTAGGTAGATCCCGCCTCCCCCATCACAACGGGACTCCATCGCCGTCGCGTAGTGTCGCCCGGTTACTTGCGACTCCGTACCCTAGACGGCTAATGTGGACATGCGTGTGTGTGCACGAGATGGTCGAGAACGATGTGGGGTGGAACAGACTTTACTCCACCTCTTCCGCTCGTACTTATTGTGCACACGCCAGGCATGGCCCGCTCGATGCCGCATGAGTGTAGACCTTCCTCGACGGTTGCTGTTGAAAGGTAGACATGTGCTACAAGCGTATGCTGACCATCGGATTGGAAAGGATCAGATCAAGGCAATGAACAATGTGTGAAATACATGTTGACCGAGATATCTAGACCCTCGAACTATATGACTATGCTCGCGGCCGTGAGGCCATATGCGTCTTGGTATCTACCGCGCTATGCACATGCACCCTGGTAAGTAAGTAGAGAGATGCCATGAGACCGTGGGCAAAAGAGCGCTTTGTGGGTATTAGTGCGGAAAGCAAATCGCTCCAACGCTGAACATTAGGTACCAAATTCCGTCAGGTCCAGCCTTCGTAAATCGTAAAGTCAA
>JAVRRP010000805.1:0-13776 GCA_036872775.1 Oleoguttula sp. CCFEE 5521 | reverse complement strand
TCTCGTCCACCGCAATCGCACTCTATGGCTACGACCAGGGCATGATGTCCTTGATCAACACGAATCAAGACTACCTGAAAACTATGGGAATAGCTGAGGAAGATCCGCAAGTCGGAGTCATAGTCTCGGTCTACTATCTGGGATGTGCTATTGGAGCCGTGCTGTTCTCTTTACTGGCAGATAAACAAGGGAGGAAACCCGCTTTGTTCGGCTGCTTGACAGTGGCCTCTCTAGGAAATCTGATCATGTTCCTCGCTGGCATTGGCAACACCCCCGGCGCGAGGATTGTGATGTATATTGGCCGAGTCGTTATGGGTTTGGGTGTCGGTGGGGTTGATAGCGTGGTCCCTATCTACTCGTCTGAGCTGTCCTCTGATGATGCTCGGGGTAAGGCTATGGCGCAGGAATTTCAATGGAATATCTTCGGGCTCAACGCGGCATTCGCACTGAACTTACTCGTCACGATACACCTCGGAAAGACCAACCAGTGGGCCTGGAGAATACCGATCATCGCGATGCAGATCTACCCAGTTGGACTCCTGCTGTTCATTGAGCGTCTCCCCGAATCTCCGCGATGGTTCATCTTCCACGAGAGGGAAGAAGACGCAAAAAAGAGCCTCCAGTTCATCTCTGGCGAAGACAAAGTCGACGACGAGCTCAAGGAGCTCATCGAAAGCCACCAACAGGAGAGTGAAGGTGGGACTGTTGGCTACCTCGACATGTTCACGCCCAGTCATCCGCAATTTCATCCCACCATGGTCACCATCATGGGTCAAGTCAATCAAGCACTTACCGGCTACGGTGCCATTTCAGTGTACGGCCCTCAAATCTTCGAGCTGCTCGGCTACGACACTCGCACTTCGGAATATTTGACTCAGGGAAATTACGTCTCATATTTCATACTCATGACTTTTGCCTGGCTTCTGATCGATGCCACTGGCCGTCGCCAGATCATGCTGGCTGGATCTGCTACGATGATCGTCTGCTTCGGGCTCTTGACGATGTTCGGGTGGCTCGCTTCCGACACGGAGAAGTACGGAATTCCTGTCCAAGCAGTTGCCATACCGGGCATTGTCTCCCTCTTCGTCGCCACAGGTGCCTTTGGCATCGGCTGGCTCGCAACGCCGTGGTTGATACCAACGGAGATATTTCCTACCACAGCAAGAGCGCAAGGTACTGCTGTCTCGGTCATCGTCTGGGGTTTCATGAACTTCGTGGTGACTCTCATGACCCCAATCCTCTTCAACAACCTCAAGTACATCCTTTTCCTGGTCTTCGCAGGCACGAATCTCTTCGCTGGAGTCTGGACTTACTTCTACCAGCCCGAGACTGGTGGAAGGCCATTCGAGGACAATATCGAGTTCTTCGAGAAGGCTGGCGAGCAGGGAACTTGGAGGGTGGGCAAAGTCGCCGACGGCAAGTTCAAGAAGATGCCCTATCCTAAGGGCGAGGATGGAGAGAGTCAGCCTCTGTTGGCGAGAGTGCAAGATCAGATTGACTGAGCGCGTTGGAGAAGTTCATGCATGTGGACCATTTATTGGTGTCACTTTGGGAATAGATCACGGTTCACGTTCGGGCTAATGATACGAGCTACTGGCCTGGCATAGTCGTTGCTTATGAAAGCGTTATTTGCAGAGAAGGGCATCGATTATGTCCCCCCTTGACGTTCAGATCAACTTCGACCATTCGCGTGCAGCCGAATAAACTTTGGTATTTGACGGGCCAGCCCGCTGAAGCTGAAGCTTGGACTCCATCTTGACTTTCCGACGACAAACACACAAAGTCGCATTGCGTACCTATCCTGCAACATTCACGGTCTTCGCCCATCATGTCCCTGTTCCGTAACCTCTTCAAGGAAGTTCGTTAATCCCCTTCTACCACTGACTTCGCCACAATCCTCATCGCACGCGTGCAAAGGTCGATTACGTGCACATGCTGATCACTCACAGGGTGCTCGCAGAGATGTCATCACGCTCTTCCACAGCCCATCGAACGCCGCTTCGATGCGAGCTCATACGCTCCTGAAGCAGACTGCTGCTGCGGCAAGCTCGACGGCGACTCAGGACCAGGCTAGTGATCATTCGAAGGATAGCAAGGTGGACAGGGAGTTTGACTTGGGTAAGGCTTTGCTGGAGGGAGAGGCGTCAAGACAGGATGGTGCTGTCGGGTTGATGACAGAAGAAAGCTTCGAAAGCATCATGACGAGGCGTTGAAGCTTGGGACTGGTGGTAGACATGGCTAACTTTGACGATCGCAGACGTCCAAGAAGCACCACCCACGAGCGATCAGCTGCACAACATACTGGCGTTCCTTGGACCTTCGAGTCTTGGAAGCGCGGTGAAGGATGCGACGAGCCTTGAGGATGCGGAGAAGAAGTTTAGGGCGAGCGAGACGTCGTTCGTAAGACCGATCACTGTGGACTGGGAGAATGGAAAGGCTGGTGAGTACATGGCATGGCTTGTGGGAGGACGAGAAATTGCGGCTGGAGCCTTTACGGGGACTAGCTGCTGACTTCACGTAGTGGTCGGCGATTCGGAAAGCGAGATTCTCAAGCTCGTTCGGGCTCTGGAGAAGTAGTGTGAAGCACATGGATCGGATGCGAATCCCGCTCTTCTTGAGAATGAGTGTGAAGAGACGCGAGAGGCGCTTCAGGCATTGAGGCTTCGTTGTACAAAAGCAAGATGTAAGATATTTGCCTCTCACTTGCTGTCAGAGGACGATGCAGTACATTTGATTTGCCGAAGGTGAGGGATATGCACAGGCATCGAGACTAGTAAATGCATCCGCAAACGCATTACTTTCTAATGTACTTACCATGCCCACGCACTGGTATACGCGTCGTGTGCTCGTTCGATGTCTCGGGAGTATGCATGGCTCCAGGCAAACGAAGAAAGCCGCACCTCAGCAAGTGATCGTGGGAAGTCGGTGGAGGTGAGTGACGGTGTCTTTGTGCTGCCTGCAGGACGCTTTCACATGAAGAAGCCGACATAACGTGAAGATGCTGGTGTGTCTTAGCTTTGCCTTGTGTATAGGACCTGTCTGCGCCAACGAAGGGCTTGACACCCACTCGCGCCTTCCCAACAACCTCAAGTCGTACTTACCTTCCCTCAACAACGCAACGTACCTGCCTCTACGCTAAGCTTGGCCACCGCAAGGCTGTCACATCGACTCCCGCGGCACCGCACGAGTTTGACAACACATCACTCACTCCAAGCCAACGCCATGCTTCGACGATCTCGCATGGGCTCTTCCACCCATTGACCTCCGACATTGTTACACTCACTCTGTGTCAGCCCGACTGCTAAGGGGAGCACACTCTCTCGTCATGGCGGAGTCCACCGCAAATGCAGATCAGCCTGCTCTACCTGCACCCCCAACGATCGTGGTCGAGGGCCCTGCTGGTGGTGGCGAGGCACATGAAGCCGCAGCTGTCCCTATTCCGACAGTTGCAGTTGAGTCGCCGACACATGAACTCCCCGACTGCATTGTCGCCTCTAGCAATCGCTTCACTGACCTTCGCCCATACTGCGACCGCATCTGGGCCGCTCGGCCGGAATACTGGAGTGAGGTCCTGCCCTGGGACTTCCCCAGAACCGGCATCAAGGATGACGAGGAGGCTTTCCTCCACCAACACTTTGACGAGACTGAAATCCACATGCAAGGTGGCGTTCACGGTGCTGGTCTCGGCTTCCGGTTCCTCGGGCAAGTCTGGTGGAGCATCGCTTTATACAACGCTGAGACTCGTGCTTCTGCCATCGCTGCTGCTTGGTGGAAGCAGGAGGAGCATGCGAGCTGGCGCAAGGACCCGACGATTCTCCCTGCTATCCGCAACGATAACGCTAAGCCCGAGGCGTTCTTTGGGCCCGCGGAGCTGAAGATGTATGGTCCACACCTCCTCTTTCAAGCCGTTCGCCACATTCAGTATCAGTTGTTGGAGATGGAGGATGCAGAAGGTCTCCATGCCCCACGCAATATTTCGGACACAGAGGCGAAGTTGGAGTCGACGGAGATCGAGACCACCCCAGCTGCGAAAGACGCGCCTCGTACCGACAGCCTCCCATCCGCTGCTGATCTCGAAACTGTCCCCTCCAACAAGGAAGATGCACAAGCACGAGTCACCAATGCGCAAGGTGGCAAGGCCCGGAAGTCGTCGGCCAAATCTGCCAAGGGCGGTAATGTTGGCTCGCGTGTCAACGCAGTGGACCATTTCACAGCTCACGTTCCAGTGGAGCAAGACCGCACTCAAATCAACGGAAAGACTCGCCCTATCAGCAGTGAAAAAGCCAGTCGTGCTGGGGAGCAAGCTTACTATGAGCCACTACACAACGGGCCGGCGTTGTACGATCCGGAGAGGAACGCATTTCAGCCTGTACAGCCAAACAATCTCATGATCGGCCGTCAGTACCAGCAAAATGACCAGAACATGCCGCCCATTCGTATGGGGTCTGGTTACAACGCTGGCATTGGTGCTGGAAGTCCATATGCTTCTGGTGGGCCGCAGCCAGTTTCTCTCCATCAAATGGTACTAAGCGGGTTCCCTGCCAACCAGTACGGTGGCTACCAGAATCAGAACCAGTCCAGTCAACTTCCAGGTGGCAACGCAATCTACGCACTGAGCCAGCAGGATGCTCGCTACTACCAAAACGATGTCTATGGGCAGCAAGCTCCCTCTGTCCCACCCCGTTACATCGACACAGCAACGCCATCTGACTTCGGTGAGAACTCTAGCAGGCGTGGTGGCGGCAAGAGGCATGCAAGTCAGACCTCACGCGGTGGTGGTGGTACCTCTCGAGCATCTATGCCCCGTCGCGGTCGTGGCGGCAGCGATAGGCACACATCCTACGACAGCAACGTTACGGGTGTTCGTAAAGTCATTATGCCTCAAAGCGACATATCAGGCTCGTATGGGCCTCTCAAGAATCGCCGGCCGAGCACATCGGGCAGTAATGACTGGCGCAATGGACTTGGGAGGTCCCACTACGAGACTTCCGGCGCCCCGGGACTAGGCTACGACATACCACCCACGAATGACCAGTCGTCGCCACGCATCCAGCGATACAATATCCGCGGTGCTAGTGAGAACTACAGTATGAACGGACAGCCATATCATCCGCAGGCGCAACTCACTACCGATCCTCGAACACCGCAAGAGTTACTGGAGTCTGGCCTCCTTTGTGGAGAGAAGGCCAAAGCGGACGGCTTCCGTATCACCGAGACATCCATTGGAACCGCTTGTCGGCATGTGGTCGACTTGGCTATCTTCAATATCCCTGCCCAATGCAGCGATGCAGAGCTGTTGACGGAAATCAAAACCACGACCAAGGTGACTCCTGCCACAATGACCCGCAAGTTCGGCTATCGTTACAAGCCAGTGGCCATGCACACAGATCTCGCCTTCATCACTCTACACTCGTATCTCCACGCGTTGATCATTCTTGACCACGCGGGTCAGCTCCATCTCCGAGGCCAAACCCTCTCGATCCGAGTGACCAGACGGTACTTTGATCCCGAGCACGATTTCTTCATCAAGTCGCAGCCCGACATGTATGTTTCTGGCTCTCTCAATGCATACTATCAGCACGTCAAAGTGTCGCAGCAGCCGCAGGGGGACCACGAGAGCTTCGTCCCGATCAAGGACGCTGGCAGCTCGTCTATCCCGCGTAAGCCCAGCTATGCTTTGCCACCAGTGCCTACCATTAGAGAGGTAGATCATACCCCTCTGTCTGCCGTTCCATTTGAGAACACGACCCCTGCGCCCTCGAATACCGCGACGCCAAAGAACTCGAAGCCAAAGAAAGACAGGAAGGCCGATAAGGCTCCTCGGGAGTCTGGGAACGCTAGTAAGAACGTCGGGGCTGCTGCACCACAGACTGATAAGATACTGTCAGCTTCTGGTAAGACCTCGCAAGTCAAGACCGAGACTGCTAGCACTGCCGCAATTGAAATCGTCGGCGCGAAGAGCGATGAAGTGAAGTCTGCAGTTACGGACGTTATTGCGACTCGTGCGGATACCGATTTCAGCATCGACAATAGTAAGCAGTCTACAGATACTGCTCTCCAGTCATCATCGAAAGCTGTCCATCATCCCAGCGATCCATACATCGCCTCGATCGCACCTTCGCTTACACAAGCAACGTCCAATCCAACGCCAGTGGCACCGGCGACAGTGACTTGCACTACAGCGAGCCCCACGGCCAAGTTGTCGACCAAGATGGACGTCCAGTCCGAGGACACCGAGGACCACGAGGCCGCTCCAGCAGAGCCAGATACCATAGACGACAGCTTCCACACTGCGCAAAACTCGCCACCTGCAATATTGAAGCACGACGAAGCAGGAGCCACCGGCAATAAAGACAAGGCTGTTGAGAGCGTAGACATGGCATCCAAAGAGACGAGCAAAAAGTCACTCGAGGCGACTCCGTCACCGGTAACCGCAGCTGCACGCAAGGCTTCGGGCACTGGCAAGCGCAATGCGAGTTCTAGCGGATCGATGCCAGCTGTCCCCAAGACCGATATCAAACTGCAGAAGTTCTCGAGCGGCAGTCAGCAAAAGTCAATTGTTGCGCAAGATGTCAAGCTCGTGGCCACTGGCTTTAAGCCTGCCACAGCTAATGAAGAGGTCAGCAACGTCAAATCCGCCCAGGTGGGTCCTGTCCCAACATCTACTACTTCCCTTCTGCCTACGCCCTCCTACCAGACTGCGCCGAGCACTCCTGCACTGCTGGATACAAACATCACGGCTGCAGACGTGAAGCAGCCAGAGAAGGAGACTCGGCCAAACGCAGACATGGCGAAGGCAATGACCACCCACGGCGCGGTGAAAAGGTCCGATGTCAATGTCGAGAAAACTACTCTTGTGAAGTCATCTGCTATAGCGGGGAAGGCGGACGTCGTGAAGCAGACCGCTGACGAGGAGGAGATACTCGAAGAGAAAGTTGCGGCCGAGAGAACTGTTGCAGAAGAGGCTACGGTAGAGAAGGTTACGGTGGACAAGGCCGCGCCGGAGAAGGTTACAGTTGAGAAGACTGCGGTTGAAAAGGCTGTGGCCGCAGAGAAGCGTAAAGGACCTAGCCAGACCGAGTCGCTCAGCATGTTTGGGAAGAAGGTCAAGCAAGTCAAGCAGAAGAAGCCTGCGAAGGGCAAAGCATCGATCCGTGGCAAGCCTGCCGCGCTTAGTGTTGATGTGGACTTGGCGAACAGTCGGGAGGCTGCGCATGCTAGCATCGCCAGCACCCCAACACTGAAAGGAGACGACTCACCTGAGCAGTTAAAGGCAGCTGCTGCGACGGAGACAAAGGAGGCCAAGGAGACGAAGTCTTCGAGCAGCAACAACAAGAGCAAGGACACGACCGCTACGAAAGCCAGCGAGGCTAAGGGCAATGACGTTAGTGCACCCTCAGCCTCAAATTCGCCACGGAAGCAAAGCATCGCTGCTGATCTTGCCGACAACGTTGGCAAGTACCTCGGTCTCGGCAGCTTCCTCAGCAAGGGTAAAGCAGCCACCAATGTCGATACCGGTGCCAGCGCGACTTCCTCACTGCATATCAAGTCGACGAATGCTGCACCAGTCGCCAAGATGGTGGCCGAGAAGCCTGCGTCGAACACTACTGCAGCGCCGCAAGTCGGCGAGTCCAGCACACTTCTGCAGGTTAACGACTTCGACTCCCCGTCCACGATCAGTAAGAGTTCCAGTCAGATCGTCTACACCCCGGCATCGAGTCCCGAGGACACCACAAGGGGTCTCGGAGTGCCCATGACAGGTACAGACACGGCCGCCACCCCGTCACCTGCCCAGAACGAGAGCATCGACGCTTCTCCCAGCTCGAGTAAGAAGTCCAAGAAGAAGAAGAAGCAGAGCAAAGGCAAGGGGAAAGCCAAGGCTAGTGCGCAGGCACAGCCGACAGCCGACGACACAGACGCAGAAGATGGGTCGATGCCCAAAGGCTTCGCCCTCAACGACAACACAGACTGGGCGCAGCTAGACCGTGACATGGCGCTGTTCGTTACCCGCTCCTACAGCCCAGACGAAGGCTCGGGGTCTACCTCAGCGCGCATGCCCAGCAAGTCTGCCGGCGAGGTAGCCCGCGCTGCCATTGCCGCTAGATCCGCAAGCTCAGCTGGCAATGTGATTACTGCACCACACCCGCGCAATCTACGTGTCAAGCGCGCGACTCGCAACGAGTCGCCCGGTTCCGCATCCTCTACCTCTTCTTCTGAGGCCGCTCGTGCACCTTCCCCACCACCCGTCAAGCGCCCTGATCTCGCGGTACTCCTACGAGAGCAGAAGAAAGTCTATCTCCTGACCGGTGTAAATCCCCGGAAGCTGAAGCGCCAACAAGAGCTCGAGGAAGCCAAGTTGTCGATCCCGGGTTTCGGAGATCACAGCAGGATCAACGCGATTGACGATGAAGTGGCGCAGAGAGGTCCCGAGGAGCAGAAGAAGTTTCACGATGCGATGTGGGAGATTGAGAAGCCTGGGGAGGGTTCTAGTAGTGAGAGTATGGATAGTGAGGATGAGGCTGTCGCGAGAGTTTATGGGAAGGTTCAGGAGGGGAGGGTGCTTGGGGAGGTTAGTGAGGGAGAGGAGGGGTAGTACTCTGAGGGCGTTGGAGGCGTTGTGGGGGTGAGGAGGGGGCGTTCTGAGGGGTTGAGGGGGGGGGTTTTGAGGTAGCTGAACGGTGTTTCTTCGTGGATTTTTCAGGTTTCTTGTGCTGAATCGTGTACACTGCGTGAGTCGATCTTTAAGAGAGGGTCTCGGTGAGAAGACTGTAGCATTCTCGGGTCCGCATCACTAAGATCATCGGGCCTTCGTTTTGACTCCTGTAGGACTTCTGCTCCTTCTTCATGTTAATGTCATGTACTCTGCATGAGTCAAAGGCACAACGTGGTCCGCCGACGAGAGCAATGTTGCTTTGGGTGGGAGACTCTCAGATATCGATCTGAATTTCCTGCGAATCTGTACTGTACGCTGCGCAAGATAGGTCCTCGTTGTAGAGTTGCCTATCTGTGTGCCCAAAACACGATGTTGACTGAATTGGAGCAATCTCTCTGCAGGTCTCTCCCAGTGTTCTTGCGCATCTGTATTATACCCTGCGTATGTCAGCGTCTCAACATGGTCCTGGGGTGAGAAGGACGGTGCAGGCTTTGGGTGGGTGAGATAGTGGCGGCTGGCCTGAATAACGACTCTCGAGTTCCTTTCATCCATTCTCGTGCATCGACTTTGCCTACTGGTTGGAGTCTTGACGCCAAACCGTTCCCTTCATCTATCCTCCGGGCTCTCGTCTCTTCTTTCAGTGCAAGCCGATCGCGGACTACACTACTCGCCCACCCATTTACCTCCAAACCACAAGCTCGCCGTAATGACATGAAACTGGGGTGTCGACACCAAGACCGGCGAATCTGTCCTTCTCGCAACGCCATCGCGCCCCTCTGCTTATCCAGTCCATGTAGAGCTGACGGTAGACCACAGCTACAAGGCCTACATGCGCAGCGGAAGCGTGGTATGTTGTTCATCGATTATCTCATGATTGTGGGAAGGATACTGACAGGGGAGGTTCAGAGAGCAAAGTGTGAAACGCAGAAAGATCAACGTCTTGCATCGCGAAGTGCATGGCAAACGAATGGGATGAGATGTTGGAAGACTGGCTTACTAATTTGTTGCCTCGCAGATGAGAGATGAAGGACCAGTTTGATGGTAGCCAGGCTCGGACAAGATCATGAATGGGTTTGTAATGAGATGGTAGGTGTCTACCAATCCAGCGGATCGCCGGCTTCCACACCTTTCAACCCGTACCATGCACTTTTGGCAGTCCCATCTTCGAGCATCTTTCGACTGTAGACGCTCTAGGGACATCGCCGAGTATGCACCTCCTCCCAACACCAGACCCTCAGTCTCCACTCCTCACCCTCCGCCTCCGCCCTTCTCCCCGTTTGTTCATGTCGTGGTATTGCGCAGAGATCGGTCGAAGCGAGACGCTTATGCAGCTCCCGGGTTGGGGTTCATCTTCCTCTTACCACCGGTCATGGTGACGTTGACGAAACGGCGGGTATATGTGATGCGCTTCTTCGCGCGACCCTTGGGCGTCTTCTTCTTCTCTTGAGGCTCGACCTGTTAATCATCACGTCAATACTAGTCCGGAGGTACTCGCCGCTGCTGTCATGCGATTTCGGGGTCTGATGGGTAGGGATTTGTGCGAATCTGCGGAGATCTGGGCGGTTTTATTCTATGCAGCGGGTTTAACGTACCTTTGGTGTCTGCGACTTGACCTTTCCGGCACGTGCGAGGGATCCGTGGACTTTTCCCATGATTGCGGTTGTGTGTGGTTGTCAGGTTATCGGACTGCTTTCTGTAAAGGTGGCGAATATCGTCAGTGTGCGCTCTCCTGACAGCCGTGCTCGAGCGCCGGAAGCTCCAGTATGGGCGGCGATGTAATGATGAGATGGGCGACGACTTACGAGATGGCCGGTGGTGGTGTCGATGTCGCTGTATAAGGAGGACTGTCGCCGTCGATGAGTAGACGTCAAATTCGAGGTGCCCACCCGCCCGCAAGTTGGAGATGCTTGGCGTCACGTGCAGCTCTTGACTTCATGTTCGCATCATTGACTTGATGTGATAGATAGCATGTGTAGTGGAAGAAGCGGCGGCGGTATACACAAACATCCGCATTGACTCACCACCCCATCATGTTCTCCTCCTGGCCCTTCGCCGCTCTCCTCAGCGTCGCCACCGCCCTCACCCTCCGCGACAATGCCCAACAACACCTCATCCCCGCCGCATCGCCAGCACCAGCCGACGAGGGCATGCCCACAATCTACGAGTCCACGATAATGGCCCGTCGCATTCTCTCCCAATCCTCAGAAGGCACCTTAGTGACAGTCTTCCCCTCAGAGACCGAGAGTGACGACTCGTCAACATCGGAGAACCGCCCCAAAGGCATGGCCGGCAGCCCCATAGGCCTGATGGAGTATTTCGCCGACTGCGACAGCACTGGTAACCCCACCATCCTAGCCATAGGAATCGCCACGCCCTTCCGGAACTACGTCGCAGGCTCCAACATCTCGCTGAGCGTGCGATGGTGGCCAAGCCAGACGCACATCTATTCTGCCACTGAGGATGAGAATATTCCTACGCCCCACACCCCTGCCGCATTGCCGCGGTTCAGTCTGCACGGCTACCTCGAGGATGTAGATTTCAGGGACTACAGGAACTATCGCGTGCCAGCTTGCTTTCTAGCAAAGCACCCAGATAGTGTGCTCTGGCAGCCAGGGAACGATGTGCACACATCGAAGTACGTACGCCTAGTAGTGGAGCACGTGTACTGGTTTGGTGGCTTCGGCGACCGGGCACGTATCGGTTGGCTGCCGATGGAAGACTGGCGGAGGGTAACGAAGGGGGAGATTGACAGGATGCGGTTACCAGGGGAGGAGTAGGCGAGTATTGAAGAGGGGGGGTTGCGGTGAGAGGGATAGAAAGTGTGGGTGTATATTTTGTACGATTTGATGACCTGTACCGCGATTATGCATCTCACGGCTTAGCTCAGACGCGGCGGCTTGGGAGTACGATGTTCGGGAGATGGGGTAGATTGACATTTTACAGAGGCTGTAGCGAGACTTTGCCCGAGCAGCGAAAGGATGACCTTTTACTCCGAACCACAAGAAAAACGTACATCCTTGATACTGATGATGAAGAGTGAGTACTGTGGTGTGCATCGTTGCTGCTCATACATCTGTCGACACTTCGCTCTGTCTGTCCCAGAGACATGCTAGCCATGCAAAGTCTACATGCGGTGCTCTTCTCATATCCTCTGCCGGATCCGCATGCCCAAACCGTTCACGCGAAATTTTGACGCAGAAACCTATCGTCATCCGCGTGACCAAAAACTGCACGCATGATATCTCACCATTCCAAACGCCAAAACTCCATCCATGCAGCCCAGTGTGCCATGCCAGGTCACATGCTGCCAATCCCTTCTGCCAAACGCCACGCCAATACCACAACTCGGGCTGCTCTTGGAGCAGGGAGCCGCAACGTCAAGTTGCTCAGCTCAGCTCAGCTCAACTCGAGGTCACCGGCTCGAGTCTCATCACTCGCTGCCAGCTCCGCCGCCACTGCCGAGCCCCGTATGACAACCCCGTTCGTGCCGCTTCATGTTACTCCGCACGCTGAAAGCTTTCCCGCACCCTCCGTGCGGGCACTTGAATGGCTTCTCTCCTGTGTGACTATGTGAGTGGATCTTCAGACTGCTTGGCCGACTGAAAGCTTTGCTACAGGTCGGGCAGATATATCGGTCCTGGCTCTGTGGGTACGTCGCCGCGCTGGATTGCGAGATGTAGTGATGATGTTGCGTATAGTACGCCTGCTCGCTGGTAGCCAGATGAGTAGGTGGTGGTTGCTGAGGGTATGCGGGCGGAAATTGTTGCGGAAGCGGACGTTGCGTGTAGAGGCCAGAGAGTGGGTAGTTGGCAGCGTTTGGATCCGGGATTATTTGCGGGGAGTAGTAATTCGGTGGGCCATTTGAGTGTAGCGTTCCTGGGCTTACGGAATAGCTTGACGAGGGGTGGCCGAAGGGCGAGGTGTCATAGGGTGATGTGTTGGGTTGTGAGGGTACTGAGGTGCGCTTCACCATTTGCGCCACGACTGTGCGTTGTTGGTGGTCGGCTTCGACATTGTTGAGCGCTGAGCCGATATAGTAGGATTGTGCAGGAATCGAAGACGCTGTGGAGATTGTGGAGGGCGAGTCGGTCGTGTCGGCGATGGAATCCGATCGTATGAGTGGTGGAGGAGGGTTCATGGGTCGATAATTATTCCGTTGATCTTGTGGAGGATGCGATGCGCGACCTCGTCCGTCGGCTTCTGCTGTACTCGTGGGATACTGCACTTGTTGAGGATGTGACGAAGCTTGCTGCTGCGGTGCATGGTTGGGCACCGCCTGCGTTGCTGCGTAACTGTGCTCAGGTTGTGACGTGTGTGCTGCCTGTTGCTCATGCGCTCGGCCATCTTGGGCTGTGCGGTCGCCATCTGCTATGCCCAAAAGGTTCGATATCGATGGCAACGACATCTTGTGTCCATCATCGGAAACGATCTGTGATGTTGATTGTTGCGCTCTTGTCGATGCAGGGTACGCTGTGACATTTTGCGACTGATTGTAGCCATTGTATTGACTCGTGGGCGTTGAAGCGATCGCTTCTGCCTGGCCCTGCGGGACCCGATCGTTGTAGAGAGGGTATTGTTGCACTTGGCCAGGGTAGCTATCCCGCGGTAGATATGCCATTGTGCCAACGACTGCCATTCGATTCGCCAGTGACGTGTTCGATAGATGGTTTTGATGTTGCAACCCGAAACGTGCTCCTTCGCGCTTCGTCAAGTGAAGTTCACGGCCAACAAAGTGAAGTCCAAAGGAAGAGAAGTGTGCCAGAAGAGGAAGTCGCGATCCTCCAAGATCGACGCTGATCAGGGCAATGCCCGTCAATTGTACAACAAAGCAAGAAGAGTCGCGCACTTCTCCAATAGATGAACAGTAATATCGACAGCTTGGTCCTGCTGGCGATGCAACTCGAGTAGTAGAAGTCGAATGGAAGCTCACTACTGCTAGTCGACGCTCGGGTCAAGAAAAGCGGGACAGCCAAAGAAGGATGCCCATGCACCAGGTCCAGGTTTCGAACGGCAGTGATCGCTAACGGACAACGGTTAGAGACGTTGCATGCGCAAGTGCAGGAGTAACGCCTGGCGATGATTTGCTGCGGGCCGGGGTTGGTGGGATTGATTAAGTGATCCTG
>JAVRRP010000804.1:0-13782 GCA_036872775.1 Oleoguttula sp. CCFEE 5521 | reverse complement strand
CTATGAAGGACACGAGGCCGCGCATGGTGTTCTCTTTGCCGGAGCTGCCCATGCCCCGGTTGAACATAGCGGCTGCCACTTGCGCCATGGCGAGGGGTCAGCCAGCGCGGCTGGTGGTGCTGGTTGCCCAGCTGTCAAGTTGCCCAGTACGTCGCTCGAGGGAGGTATGCGCCGTGCAGGTTTCGGTCCGGACGCTGGTGGTAATTGGGGGCTGTGGCAGAACTTCAACGCAGAGAATGGGATGGCGGAATTGGCGGGACTAGAGAGGCTCAACGATGTGGATAGGATGGGACCAAGGTGATCAAAGCCTTCGTTGATCTTGCCCGAGTGCTTGTGTACGAACTACAACAGAACGGAGCTTGAATGTGTAGTGTTGCAAGACCATATCATTATTAAGCTGGGTCTCTGAAGCCCAAGCGTCCGATGCGGTGCTTGACTGCTCGAGCGTGCATACAGACAGGACACAATTACGAATATGTTTCGATGTTCACATCAGTCATGATTCCACGCGAAGGCACAGCAGGTGAACAGAGTATCAAAGATCGATACTGTCTGTCGAAGCTATAGATGGGTACTCTAAGCAGTCCATACTTCGTCAAATCCGCCATGCCACAGCATCCCGCCCAACGCCGAAACAGATGCCTCCACAACCCAACACCGATCGTTCAAACCCTCAACATCTAAGCCGCCTTCGTGGTGAAGTCCGTCTCGAGCTCGGAGCTACCAGCCGCAGTGCCAGAGCAGTTGCACGAATCTGTCGCCATCATCAGCCCAAGCTCCCTCATCGCATGCAGTCCACTAGGCCACTCACCACTCGACCTCTTCCCACAAGCACACGTCTCCCCATCGACCTTCGTGTTCTCCTTGTTCGAGCGGCTGCAAGTGCACTCGCCAGCTGGGCGTTGATCTAACGTAACGTCATCAGCATCATCCTCGAATCTAGTCCTCAGTAGGGTAGCATTAGCGATGTACTCACTGCACGAGCACCTTGCCCCCTCAGTCACATTCTCCGTCTGCGCCTTCTCGCAATTACAATGCATCGCCGCCTGCTTGCCACACGAGCACTTCGCCTCCTTGGCGCAGATACATCCCGCGTCGCGACCGCAGCAGGTAGCTGGAACAGCAGCAGTGGCGGAAGACATGATTGATTGATGGAAGTTGATGGGTTGAGATGTTGGTGGGTATGTTTTGTTGTTGGGGATGATGAGTTGAAAGATGTGGGAAATTCGTCACCTTTATCAGTTTCACGCGGATCTGATATGTATTACGGCTTTTGTACCTACTTTTATCGAAGAAGATCTCGTGAGTGCATGTGATTGATTGATAGCGCGTGGAAGGTACGGGCTGACATGTGGCAAACCTTGTCGTGGACTCCACTTCACTTCACTTTTGATAGGTGAGACTTCGGGGTAGGGCAGTAAATATGTACATGCATGCAACATCATGTAAGGTGATATCCTACTTGTATGCCTAAGAGGCGAGTGGAATAATTGGTAATGACAGGACTGAGACCACCGCAGCAGTCATCGAATTATATGTAGCAGGGCCCGAGGGCATTGAAGGTAAAGAGAGCAGGCTGGCGGAGAGCCCATGGGTCAAAGAACGCTACATGGCATATACACCCATATGCTGACATCTGCTCGATGCCTCCGTCACCTCATGAATTTCTGTACTAAGCCAAATTCTCGTCCACGCCGACGACACAGTCGAGACGATCGCTCCCTACCCCGACTTTGCGTTGCTGACTACACTGTAGATGGGCTGACCTTCTCGATGATAGGCTGACGCTGGACGCTCAGAAGAGCCACCAACCACGTGATGGCGCCGAATCATGGTACGTCGACTCTCGGTGTCTGGTCTGCGTAGCCTTTACGCTAGGGATCGTCGGCTTTGCCTCCGGTATCGGACACCGTGGATAGCTATTCGTGAAGCGATTGGCAATAGGATTCTCCTTCTGGCTTTTAGGCGGGCTACTTTCCCTTCTTCGCGCTTCGAGTCCAGTTGCCGAAAGGCGCGTAGCCTTTCCACAGCCAGTTGAGGCCGTGACCCTGAGAGGTGCTTCGTAACTGCGCATCAAGCGCAGTAATGCATAGTTGTCGTCCTGCTAGCAGCGCGAGTACGGCGATCTCAAGTCCAGGCCACTCACTCCTCCATCCCATCCTCATCATCCTCCTCCTCAGGCCCATCATACCCATCATCCTCCCACAAGTGCTCCCCATCCTCATCAACAAGATCCTCCCCATCCTCCCCCTCCTCCGGCTCAGGCTCTCCCCTCGCCTTCCTTTCCTTCCTCTTCTTCTCCACATTCGCCTTCTGCTCCGCCTTGCGCATCTCCTTCTCCTGCCGCCTCTTCGCATGCACAGCATCCATTTGCTTCAGCTCCTCTTTACTCTTGTGGATGTATTCGTGCCACATGACCTTGCCGGCGCAAAGGCCTTCTTCCACCTTGGTGAGCCGGAGGCGCATGCGCGGGCCGAGCTCATGCATCTTGATGCCTTTTCGTTGTACGTGCTTTGTCGCTGGGTCTCGGCGGTCTGTAGGTGCGGCTTCGCGGGTCTTCTTCAGCTGGGCACGGGATTGGACCTTCTTCGTCTCCTCTGCAAGCACCTCCACTTCAGCATCTGTTTCTGGCTCGGACTCGGAGCCGCTTGTGAAGCCATCTGCTGCGTGGGGATCGAGTAGGTAGTCTGCTACGTCCTCTAGCTTGCCCAGGTTAGGCAGTCCGCTTCGTTTCCGCTTCTCGTTTGCATGGACAATGCGCTCAGCTGCATCCAGCTTCCGGAGTGCTTTGGGGACAGATTTTGCAGTGCGAGTCTCGATCGCGTAGTGTCGCAAGTTGAGGACATAGCTTGGATTCTCAGCGTCGGAGGGTGTGGAGACACGGTCGAGGAGTAAAGTGCGTTTGATCGAGCGGAGAGGCGTGGCTGCTGGATTTATGGGCGGGAAGAGGGACTGAAATATGGTTGTTGTGAGGGATTCGAGATGTTTGGGGATATTCTTGCTTGACTTTGCTGTGTCATCGTCTGCTTTCGCTGCGGGCGTACTGAAGTTGTTCATGACCAGCAGAGGTGAGGACAAGTACTCGTTACCTCCACTCTTCGGTCGCTTCATACTCTTGTAGATGTCCTTGCACAAGCTGTACTTCTCTACTCGGAAGCAGAGCGTCGGTCCTCGGGGAGTCACTGCTAATCGCATCTGCACATTGCCAGTCTCGCTTCGGCTGAAAAGCAGGAGATGTGAGACGCCCAGAGGTCCAGCCATTGTGGTGTAGTCGCGGAGCTTGTTGCTCCTCCGTTCCTTAAGTCTCGTCGCAGTCGCTGGCTCCATCATCGACCGCACATCGTGGACTAGCTGTGATATCGAGGGTCCTACATCCGATGCGCCAATGCGAATTACCATCGACTTTGGCGTTCGCTCGCCGGGTTTCGAGGGAACATTGCCGGGCAGAGGCTGCCGTCCCCCGACCGCAAGATGCGTGCGCTTCTTGACTCGTTTTTTGGCCATCTTGAATACTCGATCTGGGATTATAGGTGGGATGGAGTGCTCTCTTCGGATCCCAGAAATTTTGAAGTCACAGAGCTCCAATACGACAGGGTTAGATCCGCCTCCACAAATCAGATAAGCTTAGATTAGCGAGCATAATCGATCGGCTCCACCTTAGATTTTCTTGTATGATGTCGCATATGGATTTCACAGCTCGCGACAATTAAACGAGCAGCACACCAGGATGCCAGCATTCAAGAAGCGCAAGCTGTCCAATGAGCCTAGTGCTCCAGCTCTTGCCGAGAAGAAGTTGAAAGCCGCATCTTTGGGCAAGCAAAGCGCCCCAGTAATCGCAGCACAGAGGAAGGCTAGCATTGCCGCGAAGCCAATAAAGGCGAAGGCAGTCGAGGAGAGTGACGAGGAGCAAGACGATGAGGACAACAATTCAGCTGAATCGGGCGACGAGGCGATCACATCAGTGGATGCTGAAGCACCGTCTGCAGACGATGCTCCAATAAAGTCCTTCGCCGACCTAGGCGTGACCGACTCCCTCTGCGAAGCCTGCGTAGCCCTAGGCTACACCGCACCCACCGCCATTCAAGCCGAATCTATTCCCCTCGCCCTTTCAGGCAAAGACATCATTGGCCTTGCCGAAACCGGCTCTGGCAAAACCGCCGCCTTCGCCCTCCCAATTCTGCAAGCCCTCCTAAACAACCCTCAGCCAATGTTCGGTCTCGTCATGGCCCCGACGCGCGAACTCGCCTACCAAATCTCGCAACAATTCGAAGCCCTCGGCTCGCTCATAAACGTCAAATGCGCTGTCCTTGTGGGAGGTACGGACATGGTGCCGCAAGCCATAGCCATCGGCAAACGACCGCATATCATAGTCGCTACGCCCGGCCGTCTGCTAGACCATCTCGAAAACACCAAAGGCTTCTCGTTACGAGCATTGAAGTATCTAGTAATGGATGAAGCCGACCGCCTGCTAGACCTAGACTTCGGGCCAATCCTGGAGAAAATCCTGAAAACCCTCCCTTTCACGCGGCAGACACTGCTCTTCTCTGCAACAATGAACAGCAAACTCGACAACCTGACGCGTGCCGCCCTTCGCTCGCCTGTAAGGGTAAACATCTCCACGTCCTCCTATCAGACCGTCAAGAATCTGCTGCAGCACTATCTCTTCATCCCGCACAAGCATAAGGACATCTACCTCCTCTCGCTCCTTCACACGTTCACGGGACAGACCTGCATCCTCTTCACGCGGACCGTGAATGAGACGCAGCGGCTATCTTATCTCCTTCGCTCGCTAGGTCTGAGCGCGATCCCGTTGCACGGCCAGCTAAGCCAGTCCTCCCGTCTCGGCGCTCTCGCGAAATTCCGCTCCCACTCCCGAGACATCCTAGTCGCCACAGACGTCGCGGCACGCGGGTTGGATATTCCCTCCGTGGACTTAGTGCTCAACTACGACCTCCCACCTGACTCGAAAACTTACGTCCATCGTGTTGGCCGCACCGCGCGAGCCGGGAAGTCAGGCGTAGCTATCTCCATAGTGACGCAATATGACGTCGAAGTCTTCCAGCGGATCGAGAAAGCTCTTGGAAGGAAGCTAGAAGAATGGCGCGTGGAGCGGGAGGAGGTAATGGTCTTCGCCGAACGCGTAGGCGAAGCGCAGCGGGTAGCTGTGGGAGAGATGAAAGCCTTCCACGAGAAGCGGAAAGGAGGCAAAGGCGGGGATCGAGGGAAGGGGATCAGTGGTGGACGAGGGAAACGGGGTAATATGGATAAGGACGAAGGGTGAAGACGTAAGTGTGTAGTGAAATGTCAAAGTCAATGTACGCTTCTGCTTTAATTCATTGGCAATGTGGTGTGGGTATCTTTGCCAGTCTTCGTGAGCAACAAATGATCTCTCACACAAGCTGACTGTCCCTCCCTCGCTGGTCGTGCTGATCCAAACCTCCCGCCTGTGGTCTCGCTGCAACGAGCGACTTCAAACACTTTAGGAAGTGAAAGGAAACAGAATGCAGGGATCGAGAGAATGATCAATCAGTCAGCTCATCGTCGCCCGGCTCACTCTCCGGCGAAGGTCTCGCTATCCCTGGCTTTGGCGCCAGGATCTGCGTGAACTGCAGCGAAACGGCGAGATCGTCGACGGCCTTCTGCCTCTCATGGCCGCTGGCGACTCGCTTCTTGAGCACGTTCGTGCCAAGTGCATTACCGCTCTTCGACGCGCTTCCTTTGGCGCGTGGAGAGAACGTAAAAGGTGACTTGTGCTGCGAGACTGCGAAGCGCCGTTTTCTCCGTGGTCTCGAAGCTGTGGGCGGAAGATCGCGGGAGGGCATGACGGAGTCCGTAGCCAGAGTCGTGAGATTAGGGAGAGAGTGAAATCTATGGAGTCTTTAATCGCGGATTACCGATCTGACTCGTGGTATGATGAAAGTAATATTGGGTATCGGGTGATCACAACTCCTCATCCTCATCTTCAATCCCAGCCGCCTGCACAAATTGCCCGAATGATCCGAAAGTCCCTGGTTTGCCAGTACCGTGCTGCGGTTTCGGCGGTGGATCGTTGGTGCTGGGTCCCAGCGGAGCGAACTCAAGGCTGCCAAGGCCAGAGACACTACCTCTGTGGCGCTTGAAGGGCGATGCGACGGATTCGAGCAGCTCTGAGGAAGTTTTGTTGAGTTCCGAGGGCGGTGTGCCGGCGTTGGCAGATGTGGAGTTCAGGGATTGCGGTGTGCCGCCTGCTGAGGGGGAGTCGGTCGTGGAGAGATGTGGTGACTTGCGGGTGAGGGATTCGGAGGAGAGAGGCTCGGCGGAGTGTTGGCGTTTGAGCTGGGATATGTGTCAGTGAGACTGCACTCTGTGTCCAAATGTCAGGAGCATCGTTGTGCTGCTATCATGCCAACTGCAGCAGTAAAGCGCCCGAGAGCTGCACCCGTGAGAGGCTTGATCTCGATGGAAAGCTCAGCATCTCGCGCCTCTCTCCTACTGGCGGCGTATGCGAGAGGTGCAGTGGTAGGCGTGATGGTAGAAAAGCAGCAGCGCTTCAGGTTTGACGTGACTGGGAGGGATATCACAGCACGGGGACTTACCTTTATCTTCTGCACCCCCTCCGCAATCTCCCCCTGCCTCCTCGCATCCTCCGGCGACAGCAATGATCCATTGGCATTCTTAACATCAACGTCCTCACTGCCATTCGGTTTCCGCTCGTCATCATCCTCCTCATTATCGCTATCCATAGCATCCGGACTGGCCACCTCACCTTTCCCTTTGCGCTTGCCACCAGCAGGATCGCGATACCCCGAGAACCCCACGGTACCGAACTTATTGAGCGGGTTGAGCTTAGAGAAGTCAGGACCAGAGGACTTCCTCTTGGATGTCGTTGGTGTCTGCTCTGTTTCTGGTGTAGGGAGGATGCCCATCTTCTGCAGTTGTTGCTTCCCCCGGTAGAAGAACGTGAAGACTGCGTAAGGCTGGTCTGGAGGATCGATCCCTGTCACCGTCTGCGTGCTGATACTCTTCGGATCCAGTGTCTTGGGCTTTGCGAAGGAGGTTGTATGGTCCACGTCTTCGTCTGCGGTGTCTCCATTCCCGTTCTGCCCGCTACCCTCATCGTCGTCATGCGCGTCAAACTGTGGTGAGTACTCTCCCCGCTTGATCTCGCCACTAGCCAGCACGCGGAAGAGAGCGATCTTGATCTGCCCTGCAGCCTCAGGTTCGGGCGGCTCGTCGTCCGAGTCTGAAGGTGAGAGATCCCCCGTCCCCTCCTGCCCATTCATACCCTCATCATGATCCTCCTCCATCTTGACCTTCACATTCCCATCTTCCTCTTTGATCGCCGCACTCCCATTCTCTTCCTTCTTCACCCCACCGTTCAGCCGTCCCTTCCTCTTCCGCTCCAACCTCTCCTGCCGCCTCCTGACCTTTGCAGCCTTGTCCCTCCCACCTTCCAGATCTAGCCCATTCAGCCACCTCTCCAGGCCCACTTCCCTGAAGAGGAACTCCCGCTCAGCCAACCCCCCTCCGTCAGCCTCAGGCACACTAACCCATCTTGAGTTCACCCACGTCTCCTCTCCCCGCCTTAGCAACGTCGCAACCTCCTCCTTCGGCCTCCCGTCAAAGTAGATGTAGGCAGCAACCGTCTCGTTCGGATTCAGCGTCCTGGGCATGTACGGCGCAATGACCGGCGTGTACTGCCCCCTGCTGCCATCTCTGACCGGCAGCGCACCCACGATCCTCGGCCGCGGGTAAGGCTCCTCTGGTGTGGGAGAGGGTGTGGAGTAAGGCACAGCTAGGCCAGGCGTGAGGAGGGTTATGGAGATTGCAAAGTTTGGCTGCTCGGGATTGCCGGTGGTGCTCTGAGGGGGTACACGGGCTGGAGGGACGGCAATGTAGGAGGATATGCGGGATTGGCGGTTTTGCTTTTGCAGGGCGAATTCGTCGAGCTGGCCGTCGCTGTGGATGCTCACTGCTAGACCTTTGAAGCAGGGCATCCTTGCGGTGGTGTAGGAGGCGTGTTGCTATGGCTGTTGCTAGTGATGAATGGGTGTGGGGAGTACGCTTAGTGAAGCGAAAAGTTCGTTTGAATCAGGGAGGTGTCGTGTGGTCTTCGTGAGTCGTGCTTCACGTGCTTCGTGATAGTGAGGTCGGATCTGAGCTCACTGCAGTGCAGGGGTACCCTCGAGTGCCTGCTGGGCTTGTCGAACTGCTTCCACTGCGCTCTTCTTATACCAGTCTGCTCAGTATATACGCGTGATACGACCAAGAGGTTCAACACTTGAGACTCTTGTTCACACATGCAGGTAATGAGGGTGCGTGTGGTCACGTCCGACCTTCACCGCAGCTGATTGTCTGCCTCAGAGCCTCAGCCTTGGCATGGCGTAGCGCTTCATCAACTATTAGATGCTCGACATATGTGTTGACGCTAGATGTCGTGCCTAATGGAGGGGTAGATGGACAGATGCACACCATGTTTGCTACGGTGACAGAGATCTCGCTGGCAGCAGTGACTTGAGATATACGGTCAATGTCCTCTCTACAGTCGTCCCTTTCCCTTTCTCCTCCCGCTTCAGTAAGCATCCTACCTCCCTCGGAAAGGGACACAGCAATGCCCAAACGCAACCTTCTCCTCTGCCTCGACGCCTTCGGCACCCTCTACACCCCCAAAGCCCCCATAGCCACCCAATACAGCGAAGTGGCCAAATCCCTCGGCCTCTCAGGCTTCTCCGATGCAGATCTCACGAAATCCTTCCGAGCGGCCTTCAAACACGAATCCAAGCTCCACCCGAACTATGGCCGAGCCACCAACCTGGGATCCGAGAAATGGTGGACGAACATTATCCACGGCACCTTCGCGCCTCACCTGAGTGAAGGGCAAGCGATGCCGAAGGACCTGGCGCCAAAGTTGATTGAGAGGTTTAATTCGAAGGAAGGGTTTACGATGTATCCTGATGTGTTGCCGTTATTGCAGAAGGTGCGGGAGCATGGTCGAGAGAATGGCGGGAAGGTGGTTGTGGGTGTTATTACTAACTCTGACGACCGGACGCCAGACATTCTGAAGTCGCTTGGTCTGAAAGTAAATCCACTGCGTTTTCGACAGACTGACGCCACGGTGCCATCGGGTCCGGGTGACTTTGACATCGACTTCACAGTCATGTCCTACGATGTCGGGCACGAGAAGCCTGATCGTCGCGGCTTCGAAGCCGCTGAGGAACTTCTCCGAACCACGATGCAACGCTCCCCCGCACCGAACGAAGTCTTCGACCCAGACTCGTGGCACAGGATCTACGTCGGCGACGAGTACGAGAAAGACGTCCAGGGTGCACTCGGCGCCGGATGGCACGCCGTTCTCATTGATCGGGAGGCTGAGAGCATTCCAAAGGACGTCAAGTGGATGAATGACGTGCCGCCGGGCTCGCTCGTCGACGTTTTTGCAGAGGTGCGGGCAGTCGGTTTCAGCAGCTTAGCGAAGCTGACTGAGTGGCTACCGCTGCACCCTTGAAGATCGCGCGAGCATTGCCGCGATGCAACTTGTCAGTCAGCTGGGAGTCGGCAGATCATCGCAGCTTCGTCTCATTCGCGATGTGCTGTTCTCGTCTGCTCATTCGCGTATACGCGCACGAGTGACGAGGGTGGCAGAATTTGCCAAGAGACTCGCATCGCATGAGCTCGTCACTGTCGACTCAGCCGTCTGCAGCGCGCCGCAGCACCAGAATCTTACCAAGCTTGAGCTCGTTCTTCCCACCCCATCCAGCAACCCCATGCTCCACATCCGGCCGCACTTGTACATACCAGCCCCAGATGCGCTTCTCGAGCTCCTGCGGCGTGATGACGATCAGCCAAGACTGGAACAGCAGCTCGATAGTCTGCAACAGCACGCCGAGGTTCTGCTCTTTCTCGGCAGCCTTCGCAGCGGCCGTAGGCTTCTTGCCTGGCGCGGTAGAAGGCGGGGAATCGAAGGATTTGAGGAGGTAGGCGCGAGCGGATTGGGGCGTGTGGATGGGCATGTTGGCTGTTGTCGCGCTTTGGGCTTTGAGGACGTTGATGGTTTCGGTTTTGGACTTTTTGAGGGCTTCGAGATCGAGACCCCAGAGTGCTGGTTTCTCCTCCGCCACCTCATCAATTCCACCTTCTTGCTTCACCTCTTCCCGGCCGCTCTCTTGCTTCACCTCCGCATCCGCGTCGAGGGTCTCAGCTGCCGCGACTACCTTTTCAACTTCGTAACCCCACCGCCTCAAGACTCTGATTCTCTTCCCCATGATCTCGACCTCAGCCAAGCCGTCACCCCAACCCTCAGCCTCCGCACTATCCTTCTCGATACCCAGACTCACAGCTCTAGCTCTACTCGTCAAACTGACGTAAGCCTGCGCCAGACTCAGCCGACTAGAGAGAGGCTGCTCGGGCATGGTGCACTTCAACAGCGTGACGGTCATAGCCAGCACAAGCGGCGCGCGATTGGTGAATAGCACCGTCCCCTCTAGCACCTCCTCCGCAGCACTTCCACTGGGCAAGACAAGACTCGCTTCCAGCTCCTCAGGCGTCTGTTCCGCCTTGACCTCAAACAGCGAGCCCTCGCCCCTCCTCCTCTTCTTGCTTGGCGATCCAGCTCCGGACGGATCTTCCCCGGCAGCTCGTTTCTTCACGACCCGTTTCGCAGCCGCGAGGATCTGTTTCCTCTGCTTCTCATCTTCTATGATTGGCAGGAGATCCGCGGGTTTGGCTTTAGCGATCTGCTCTGGGGTTGAAAGGGAAGACTTTTGGAGGAGGGGGATCTTGGAGAGAGCGAGAGAGAGGGGGAGCTTGGCTTCTTGGGTGAGGAAGCGGAGGAGATCCTGGAGAGCGGAGGAGGCGGACATCGTGGTGGTTACACTGCTAGATCAAGAAAGACTGAGTGGATCTTGTAAGGTGGAGGAGTCGATTTGGGGACGCGACTGGAGACGCGTTGGTGATGTCATTTAAGAGCGAGGTTGATGCAAGCACTTAAGAACGCATAGGATCAGTCCATTGCCGTCGAGAGATCCATCTCTTATTCATGTCATGAACGTAACGTTCCTGAGTTTCAAGTAGTTCATGCGACATAGGCCCAAGGGGATGACTATTCAATGCGTGTACCTCTACGCTCTGGCAATGAGATGACCCCACCTCGGTCCAAAGCGCCAGTCGCATCCCGCATGAATGTTTGCATTGCCATTCAGATGACTCCCAATGTCGACTTCAGGTGTAAGGTGATACTTTCGTCATTCCCCTTGCGTACACTTCGGCTCCTAGCCACCATTCAATAGCGAAAGACGATCTTTTGATCCGCCTACTAAAGTATCCAGACGCCCAGCAAAGGCGACTGCATCTTGGCAATCGTTCCAGCGAGAGTCATATAGAGCTCGCAGATTAACAGCACAGCGGGAGCATAGGGAGATATAGGGTCACGCAGGTACCATGGGGCAGTTCTACGAGGAGATCCCAAAGGTACGCGGACACCACGACGATCTTTGTATTATGTTCACTGACATACGATAGTCTATGATCCCATGGATCAAAGCACAAAAAATGTTCTGGGTCGCCAGCGCCCCCTTGTCAGGCAAAGGTCATGTCAATGTCTCGCCCAAAGGCGGAGACGAATACTTCGGCGTCCTAGACACCAAGACTTTCTGGTACCATGAGTTGACAGGCAGCGGCAACGAAACCGTCTCCCACATCTACGAGCCTGGCAACAATCGCGTCACTATCTTGATGAACGCTTTCGAAGGCCCACCGCGAATCATGCGACTATTCGGTCATGGTCGAGTCCTAGAAGCCTCGACGCCTGCATTCGAGGAGTTTGTAAAGGAGCACAAGATCGACTGCATCCCGGGGACGAGATCGATCATCCTGATCGACATCCATCAGGTTGGCACGAGTTGTGGGTTCAGCGTGCCGTACTACGACTTTAAGGAGCATAGGCCGATCTTGAACGACTTCTTCAAGAAAAAGGCAGAGAAGGAGGCGGCTGGAAACAAAGACGAGAGTCTGCCTAAGTAAGTGATTTGCCTTACCGTTCGTGTCCGCAAGTCGCTGACATCCGTACAGGTACTGGGCATCGAAGAATGCCTGGAGCATGGACGGCCTGCCAGGCACGCACAATGCGCAGAAGACGATGAAGTCGGATGGGATCACCCCACTGAAGAAGATGGTCGGTCCACTGGCTCCGACAGCCTATGGAGGTCCTGGAGCGAGATATGCGTTCCGGGATATGCTGCTGGCGGCTATCGTGGGCGCACTCTTCGCTGTCCTGGTGCTTCAGTACGGTGGCAGAGTGTTAGATCGGGACGTCCTGAACAAGGCCGAGCGTGCTATCATCTCGCCTCTTGCGACATTGTGGTAGTGCAGCGTTCTACTTTTTCCTGTCCCCTACTTCTGATCGGCCTCATCAGTGATATTCTCTTTTGAGATTGCCTCTCATGGCAATATATCGTTTGATCACAGCATTAGGAACAGCGACCGCAGACCCTTTGTCAGCACTCAGCGTTCAGCTGGGACACCGATCTTCGCAGATGGGCCAGCAAGGCGACCAGACGGTACCTGTAGCCAAGGCATTGCGCGTGGTACGCGACTCGTGGGTTCGTGCCGTGCAACCTTGTTGTGCTGAGTGCGTTCAAGTCCACCTCGAGCAGGAAAACGGCCTTGTAGCACTCTCATCGTTAGTGAACGGCAAATGAAATCCGCAAAAAGCACGCAGCGTTTTGCCTATTGATCATCCCTCTCCCACCCTGTCGCGCCACCGCAAAATGCACTCAGTCTTGGTATGTGCTTGCAAAGACCGCCGATAGGTGGCAAAGTGCGTTCTTTACGCGGGTGGATCTTCCAGACCCTGAAAAGCGCACATGTCCCGCAGCGCTGGTGGGGTACATAAAGTAGCTGTCGGGACTCCAGTCTGTACAACAACATCTTCGATATCAGCAAGCATTCCACTCTTCGACCACACGAACAGATCAACTCAATACCACTCAATCAACCAACGACCTTCACACAATCAACATGGGTGGCTGCGGAGTACGATACACCCTCCTTGACTTCACTCGGTCAGCCCTACTGACTTCACTCCAACAGAACTCTGGCTGCTCTTGCGCCGACTGCGGGTGCGCTCCAGGAACTTGCACTTGCGTATGTGTTCACGTCCCTCAATTTTCGGTCACATGTCGCTGACTGCATAGCAGAAATAGATCAATTGGTCGATCCGACCTCCCGATCAATGATAACAATGCATAACTATGGCGCCTGGGATTTGAGCTGCATTCGCTATAGATGACCAGGGCGACGAGCATGGGGAGAAATTTAAGAAGAGCGGATCGCTTGTAGTGTAGAATGTGAGCTGGGAGAGGAGGCAGTGTGTATACTCAGGATGAACACCAGTCAGTCCTCCTTCGCAGATCAGTGGTGATTTCACCACACATATCTATGCTTCTGGTTCCGAGCATCTTCAGCTCTTGCTCCACTTGTCTCTTCGAACTCCTCCACAGCGACGATGCCTTCTCTGTCCATCTTCCTGTTCTGCCAGATCAGCGAGCAGCTGAGAACTCCACTCAGCACAGCGACTAGTAGACAGAAAGCTGCTGAGATCCACATTCCCTTCCTGTAGTACGGCTTCTCGGATGTAGGGAAGACGTTCGTGCCTGTCTCTATCAGTCAACCTTCGTATGAACGTTGGGTCTCCGTTTCACCTACCTAGTAAGGGCCCACACTGGCCAACAGTCGCCAGTATCGTGTAGCCGCCTGCCCGCTTCGACTCGGTAGATTGGATATTCGCCACCCAAGCCAATAGAAGCG
>JAVRRP010000803.1:0-13789 GCA_036872775.1 Oleoguttula sp. CCFEE 5521 | reverse complement strand
CCCAACACGACAGCAAAGCTTGTTCTACAACATAAAGTCCCGCTACGAGTTTGGCTACATTGAGCTCATGCGTGTGTCACCTCGCTTTGCTGTCGTGTTGGGCGCCATGATCCTCAGCATATGCTTCCTCCTCCTCGACATCTTGGCGGTCACCAATGCTATCAAGACGACGGCTCTGCCTTACGGCAGCCAGCCTTTTTGGAAGCTAGCTTTTGTCTAGCGAAATGGTTTTGTTGCAAGGGGATTGTTGATCATCTACAGGAGGTCCTCGCAGGCTAACAAACAACTCCTATCCGCCAAGCCAATACCCACCATATCCCTGCCAGCCATGCTATCAACCGAAAAGTTCGTTATCACACTGCACCACTTCGCTTGTCTTCCGCTGCATCTGCGACGTCGCCGTCCTCGATCGCTTCAAAGAGGCGCTGGACCGCCTCAAGGCGTACAAATTGGAGCGCCTGGGTAGTGTGTTGAGCGATGGTGTGCGCGGGGAGTTCTCGTTCGACGAACAGGCGAAGCGGAAGAAGGAGGTGGCTGCTTCGCCACTTGACATCTCGAACCCAGATGAATTTGTCAGAAGAGACGAACATAGCCAGTACCCTCCGCTGACTCGGGACTGGTCTAGGCCTACTAATGGCAGAAATGAGATTCTGGATCTCGAGGCAGCGTTACGAGACGTAAAGCCGGAAGTCGAGTCGCCGAAGCATGGTAAAAGTGGTGGCTGAGTCCGGCTACGACACCTCCGGTCTTTTATCTTGGAAACAGGCGGAGCATCAACGTTCATCGATGCGACTGCAGCTCATGCCTGCGGTAGCAGCGGCGATTGCTGGGCCTTCTCACTTTCGTGAGCCGGCCAGTAAAGATTATGGTAGACCTCCTTTGCGATCTTCAGCATTGCCACAAACATGACTGCACCGAACAGTACAGCCGCGATGGCACTCATCAAAGCTGTAAGACCGACGAGCATCTGCCAAAGGGCTTCGTCGATATCAACGCCAGAATCGGCATCATCGGTCAGCATCACATACATGGTGGTGCCGTAGAGCAACGCGACCAGGCCTGACCATGCAAGTACACCAAAACGCGGAGGTCTCTGCGCTTGCTGGACGCCGTCCGCCGAGGGGTCATAGTGATGAAGCCAAGCGAAGGCATATCCCATCCCGAGTATACCGACGGAGCAACTGATCGCTACCAGACAGGCAAGAGGTATGTGCGGTGCGAGCCAGCAGAATGTCGCCCAGTCAAGTTCCCATTCTGTTGGCCGTGTGCCATGGTCGCTTGCGCTAGGGTGCAGCAGTTGTCTGTAGGCCCGCAAAGGCGTGGTGATAAGGGCATGGCGAGAGTCGAGAAGGCGTCGGTTGGCCTTGTCTTTCAGAAGCGCATACGTCCCTTTGTGAGATGGCATCCTCATCGCAAGTCACTGATCGAGCACATCCACTTCCCTTGTTCTTGGGGTCACCCTCAAGCCGCTCCCCAAGCGGATGCACAGCCACGACAGCCAATCAAGTCTACCCTCCTGGAATAGAAGGTGGTTGAATTCGTTCTGTAGCAAGAAATAAGGTTCAATCTCTTCTCAAGGTATGATCTGTCGCTCGCTGCTGCGAGTGAGTCTAGAGGAGCTCGGCTTCAGTCCTTGATCCGAAGAGAATCAGATACAGCTCACGCCAGGAGCGTTGAAGCTGAGAATTGTGTACTGAGTAGAATGGGAGCTTGCCTAGCCTTCACGTTATTATCAAACATACGTAAGTGTCGTATGGAAAAAGCATGATACAAAGAGACAGTACACGTATCATTTGTGGTGTTCGTCAAACTGCAGTCGCGATGACGTGGGCCATCATAATATTGTGTAACGCCGACAGTGCATTTTGCCAAGCCATCTTGATCGTGATATGCACACAAGGAATGTCTGGAAGGCCTAGAGTAGAAGATGGTACAAAGTCGGAACAGATATGCTGCTCACGATAACCAGTTCGAAAGGTCCCCAACACCGCGCTCAGTCCCAAGTATCCTTGACATGCACCCTGACGACGCCGCGTTACTCCTCAGAAATTCGTCGTGCTTATGACTCGTAAGCCTTCGCACTGCATGTGAAGCTCCCTCTCACTTCTCCGCTCGAGTAGGCATCCAAGATATCGACAACACTGGCATAAGTACCCAGACCAAGTGTCGCAATGCCGATAAATAACACAATCACGTTCATGATCGACAAGACGATGTTCTTCGTGCTGGAATTCCATTTGCCCTCCTTGACGAGCTGGAACCAGAACAGCGCAGGGAAGTAAAACGTGAAGCCACCTGTTGCCAAGTTAGTATTATAATTCAGGGGGAGGCTGATTGAAGGGAAGCGTACTTATGAACAAACTCGAGATCAACCCAAGCAAAGCGTTGAAGAATGGAATAGCCTCAGCGATGACAAAGCCAATCAGTGTGATGATCGCGATCAGAGCCACCCAGACGATCCAGCCTTTTTTCGTGTTCGTATATCTGATTGGCGACCTCGGGAACGCACGACCGATGATGTAGCGCCCGACGACTGTGGAGTTGATGCTGCCGGAGATGAAGATGACTGGCAGCGCAATACCGAAAGCGATGCGCGACACAGTGTGCCCAGCAGAAAGTAGAGCCGGGCTGCTAACATCGGCGCCGACGAATGCGTAGATCAGACCGCCAGTGATGGTGTAGATGAAGATCTCAGCTAAACCCAGCGCCCAGATTGACTTGACGTAGTCCTTGGGCGTGTGCATCTCGTCCATGAAGGAGAACTGGCAGACGGCGAAGGAGTACGCGAAGATGATGTTGGTGACTGACAAGAAGGCTTTTGGCAAGGTCATGTCAGGCGGTGGGCCCCAGGTCCAGTTCACACCATTCAGGCCGCCTGGCGACTTGTGGGCCTCGACACCAGTAGCGATGATTGTGACACCAATGGCGATGATGATGCTGGCGAAATCGATGTATCCGAGGATGGCGAACTCCGCGAAGCTAGGTGGAAGTGCGAGGACGAAGAGTAGGATAGCAGATATGATGCCCCATATCAGAGCGCAAAGTGCGTTGTTGTCCACGATGCGGATCCATGCTATGGTTCCAGTGAGAGTGTGAGAGCCGACAAGGAGGATGAGCAATAGGCAGAACATCACGCCAGTAAGCTCATACCCCGGCTTGCCCTAGATGAGCTTGACCGCGTCCGCATAGTGAGCGACACCAGGGTGGCGAAGCTTGACTTGTCCGACAACGTAGCTGGTGTATATAGCAATAAGACCAAGCCCGACCGAGAGAAGTACACCGGCGACCATTCCGACTGCAGCGAAAGCGCTTGGGACACTGAGAGAACCAAGAGCAATCGCCTCGACGATCAGGCATATCGTCAGCTTAGGCCAGCTCAGCGCCTTGAACTTCTTCTCGCCTGCAGTCTGGCCTTCTTCGACAGTGGTCGCGTTCTCCAAGTCGTGCATACCGGTTTTGCCGTCATACTTCTCGGTGTCGTACTTGGATCGCGAAGGCGACGACTCTATGTCGAAGTCCTTCTCCTCCTCGGTGAGATGTCCGGGCGCAGGCACCACGTGAGCTGAATCCATCGCCATGGCTATGTTGGTCTGAGCAGAGTGTAGGATACAGAGAGATCTCAGGTTTGGTCAAGATGATGCGCGAACAATCGCCACGTGAGGACGTCTGATGGGAATTGTGCGGAGCAAGAAGAGCCTTTTCGTGACCTACGGTTGAGAAGTGGAGTGCGCCTGAGCGGGTACTTGACTCTTGAGGTCCATCGTCCTGTCCTCCCCGTACCCTTATCAACAGCTCCACTTGTGCCTGACGCAACTGTAATCATGTAATAAAACGTTGGTGCATGCGGTGCGCGCGCACACACACGACCCGGTGTCAGTGACGTAAGTGTGTGCATGAGATCTCGATGACCATTGCGGAGGTCGACCGGCGAGGACGCCTCACGATGATGCGAGTTTCCGATCAGACAGGATTATCTGTACGATAAGCACCAGAGACATTACTCGACGAGAGCTCGAACATGTGAAAATTAGGTGTGACAATTCAGAGCGATTCAGATTGTGCTTGTGTTCCTACTACTGAGTGGTTCATCGTTACATGACAGATCAAACTGTAGCGGAGCTTCGTCCACGCAAGCCTTGCCCAGAAGGGGTACGCGCCAATGGCTGCCGGCTGCCGAGAGATCTTTCACACGACCCCAGTTTCCTGAACTGTCTCTTGCAGTACTCGTCGCTAACCCGAAGACACTCACTGGGCCGAGATATCAACATTCCCGAATTAAGCATTAGTGACAGCGCCACGACGAGACGACAACAATGAGGCTGTTCGGCACCGATGCAACAGTAATAAGTTCGCTACTATCGCATCCTTCAACGCCAACTTGCTTGTTGCAGTGCCGTCATCAAGCATCGCCGAACCAGGGCTTGCCAGCTTTGAAACGCCACACAAATATGCTTTCTCTCCGCGGTGTGACCGAAATCTGGGGAAGGCACGGAGCTGCAGGCTTGGCATGATGAAAGTGATGTCGGTACGTGAGTGCTCGTAGATAAGAGACGCATCATGCAACCTTTCATGCCCCGAGTATAGGCTCTATAATGCGATCCCTGTATCCCACCAATGCTCTCCCGTCCGCCATGCAAACATATCACTCCAAAGCCACCATCCTCCGCCGCCTTTCGGCCCTAATCCCATACCCCTGAAGATGCTGATAGGGACGGGCTCAAAGAGCCAAATACCTCCTCGTGCGAAGTCATCGCACAGCAGCGGTGCTGTGTGATACATCCAGAACATCACGATCACCAGATTCCCCAGTTGGTGGAGTCGCTTTGGAAGTCTTTGAGTGATGCCAGTCGATTTCAGTCCTCTGGCGGCAAAAGTCTGCAGTGTGACGCCGCATGCCTGCAGCAAGAAGAAGCGCATCTGCCCAAGGATCGGCCGTGTATCGCCGAGCTGCGTGTAGCTACCACTTGCGTGCAGACAGCCTGATAGGAAAAACGCTGTGAAGACAGAGACTAAACTGCCTGCAGCCGACTTCTGCTCCAGCCCAAGTCGCGCGATAAGCCAGCCCGCTGGCTCTTCGAAAACCATGCGAAATGTCTGATGCCACCAGCCGCCCCACCAGCCTGTGAGACCATGGTCCAATACTGATCTGAAGCTGCCAAACATGCATGCTGGGTTCATCCAAGGTTCACCTCGCAATCCGATCCACCTTGGTCCGAGAACGCCGCAAAAAAAGAACGGCCCCAGCTTGAAAGCAAACCATAGTGCAGTGTAAATCGCTGTACAGCTGATCGACAATCTATAGATCCTGGTCAAAGCAAAAGACTGCCGAATGACTCCAGGAAGGAATGCTGGTGGTGCAGCGTCCATGTAGCCCCACATATAACGATCGTGAATGCCGAGTGTCTTGACGGCGTCAAGGACGATATAGCCGATGACTAGGTTGATAGCGCTCTCCCTGACCAGCGCCGCTCGATCGCTAAGTCGACGCACGCCGGTTTTGCTAACACGTACTGGCTCTGGGCGTTCGACAACGTTGACAGCATCGCCGAGCGCATCCTCGACGAATGATGGCGGCGGAGGCAGACCAGATCGCTCCCAAGTCCAGCCAATGCCACGGAAGCTGGTAAAGGCGTCCAACACCCAATCGAAACGTTCGCTGAGCGACTCCTGAGGGACGGCCTGCCAGTAGAAAGGTGGCAGAGGCGACTCCACATCGCGCCCCGGACGGTTGTCGACAGCGCCATTTGGCAGTCGATACGTTGTATTCCCGTCAACATTACTGACGCTGGCGTGCTCGGTACCCGTAACCCTTGCTACACCGCTCGCATCGACATCCAGCCTTCCATGCTTTGCCACTGTCCTCCGTCTCTGCAATCTCCTGCAATCGTCACGATATATTGCACATCCTACAGCGCCAATAAAGAGATTGCTGAACGCTGCAATCAAACCAAGTCCAAATGCAGCGGCCGCGTTCCTCGCTCTGAAACTGACCATACACCAAACGTGGAAGCAACACATGAATGCATAGGTAGCGTAGACAGCATAGCGTCGTATACGTGATCGTCGATTGTCCAAGATCAGAGCCAGTATTACCAGGAAGCCGCCAAGCGCGCCAAAGGGGTAGACAAAGGGTCGGAATTTGCCAGAGGCGATTCCAGCGTAGTAGAGGTCATCGTAATATTGCGATACCTCCTGAGGTGTAGATAGACCTGGCGGTAGCATGATATCATGTAAGGTACCTTATGTGGTACGTGAATATATCCGAGAGGTAGCGTGCCTCCTGTCCTAGATCGAAGTCCTTACTGGTGGCGACCCAAACAGAAACAAGATGAATGATCGTGATTTTATCGTGACAACATCTTGCTAGACTCAGCGAACGAGACTTCAAGATTCAAACGGTATCTACACGACTTCGAAGATAGCAAATGCGCGAAGAGAGGAAAGTTGTCGAAAGCCATGTTTTGAACCTCGCGCGTGTTGGTGTTCTCGAGTGACGTCTCGACCTCAGCCTCCCGTCGGAGTGTCTTCAGCCGCAACCCGACGGCTCTCTTGTCCAGGACATATCCTGTGTCCACAATGCTGGACGTATGGAATATTGGTCGCGCGTGGCGCCTGTGTTGAACGCACGTATATACAATATACATATCATACCAGCAGAGAGCCTCACCCAGCCTTCTCAGCCAGTAAATCCGCCGGCTTATCCACCTTCTTCACATCTAGCCCCTTGGGCGCCTTGAGTTGCCCAAACACCAGCCCACAGACTCCAACCATTCCCGCAGCGCCAGTGAGATACGCTGTATCCCTGCCCGCCCACCAGTAAAGTGTACAGAACAAGAGCGGGCCCAGTGCTCTGCCAGCCTGCCCAAAACTTCGATGGTTGCCTAATTTCTCCCCTCTCTCATTGCTGCCCGCCTCGAAACTCGATAGACTGTTCAAGCCTGTGACGACCGTGCTACTCGTGATCGCCAGCAGAAACGCTGCAGCATACAATTCTTTCTGCGTGCTTAAACGGGAGAGAATGAAGAACGCCACTGCCGCACTCGCGACGCCAGTCTGGACGGCGCGTAGAGGGTGCATACGCCGAACCACACCGCCTTGGAACAGTGATGCGACGAGTCCGATGAATCCGAGTAGCTTGCCAGAGTCCTTTGCTTCGAACGCGAAGAGGTCGTAGGTCATGAAGGGGAGGGAGAACTCCATGCCGCTGAAAAACAGGATGAATGCAAAGTGTGTAATATTCAGCAACGAATGCGAGTTCGTCCTTGTATGCTTCACCGGAGCCCTCTTCTCTGTATGCGCGGTCCCGTTCGTCGTGGGTTGATTCACCAAATGCGTCTCAGGTAAGGCGAAGTATAGATACACCGTCTCCGTGACGATCAAGAACAGCGAGAAGCCCGCAGCAGTCGCGAATGGGTTGGCCGCCACAGTAGTGACGTTCGCCAGCGCCGCCCCCAGCGCGGGCCCGAATGTGAATGCAATGCTGAAGCACGCTCCCACAAGCGCCATAGTCTTGCCCCTGTCCGCATCACTACTGATATCCGTTGCAATCGCCAGCGCGATCTGCACATTCCCCTCGCTGAGTCCTCCCACGATCCTGCTCGCTAGGAATGTCCTGAAGTCCACAGCTGCGCACCATAGCGCCACGGAGGCAATGTTGCCAGCCATCGACCAGAGCAGGGCGGTGCGGCGGCCATAGCGATCCGAGAGTGTGCCTATGACTGGCGAGGCTATGGCTTGGCAGAAGGAGAAGAGGGAACCGAGAGCGCCGCCGAGGAGGACGATGTCGTAGCGGTCATTTATAGGTTTCGAGAAGGAGTTCTTGTAGGCGTTCAGGCCGGAGAGGATGCGGGAGAGGACTGTGTTCGAGGATTGGACTTCGAGGTTGCGGTAGAATTCGAGGAGTTTGGGGAAGAGCGGGAGGATGAAGGTGAAGGAGATCTGAGAATGACATTAGAACTGGCTATGGGGGACGAGAGCTGAGGAATCTGTACGAGATCGAGGAGCAGCGATATGAACAACACCCTCAATACCTGCTTCCGCCGCGCGGGCGAGACTGGGGATTGTGCTCCCATGGCTGTGGTCTACACAAACTTCAGGAAAGGCATGCTAGATCAGAGACGTAGACACAAATGCCGTATATTATAACGCTGGTCAATGGAGCCTCGGCACCCTGAGCTCCATCAAGACAATTGTGACGGTTAGGTACTTGGTACGCGAACCCCATCATTCGGTCACCACGCTTGCGCAATGCAGATCAGGTCCGCCCCGCTGCCGATCACCGCGGTGGGTTTGCGCGATGACACTCTGAAGTTTAGTAAGAAGACAAACTCCGTAGTTCAACCTCTGGGAATAACAGGCAGTACCTTGGGCCCCTCATAGAGACATCAAATGACTACGATCCTTTTCGACTTCTACACAACGCCATTGGCGAAAGCGCAAGACCTACATAACGTTCGTGATCCGTGGCCTGTATCACGCTCCCTTCACCGCCTCCGCGCCTCCCACATTCGTGCTCCTCGCCATCCTCTTCTTGCTCACCAACCTATACCCTCCGACAAGCATCACCAGCCCAAGCACACCCAACACCACAGCCAACGTGACCATAGCCCCAATCACCCCATTGACAGCAGGACTCATCCCGTTGCCACTTGACTGGCCAACTGCACTGCTCTGGCTGCCACTACTAGCCGCAGGCTGGTAAGCTGCGCAAGTCCCCGTGGTGTTCCTGCAAACACCACACCACTGCTCGGTAGAGGTGATTGAGAAGTTACCCATGCCCGCAGTGAAGTCACTCCAGGGTAATACAGCCTGCCCAGAGCCGAAGAGAGGGTAGGCCGTGGGCTCAGAGATGTTGGAGGCTGTGCCGTTGTGCCACAAGAAGCGTACGTACAGATCCTCGGGCGCTGAGTACGTCGCAGCCGTGATGGAAGAGGCGTTGGTGAAGAGCTCGAAAGTCATAGACGACGCATAGTCCGCGATCCCCTTGAACTCAGGATTCGCAGCAGGTAGCTGTGCAAGCCCAAAGAAGGACGCGAAAGTGCCGTAGGCGCCGAATTGAATGTTGAGCTTTTGCTTTCCCTGGCTGGAAAGTGTGGAATTGAGGAAGTCCACGATCTCTCCACCGAGCGTCATGCCAGTCACTGCGCGGGCATCGTTTGAAGCATTGTAGGCCAGGCCCCATTCGTGAGCATCGGCGAGGGTGCGGAGCTGGTATAAGACTTCCGGAGTCAGAGCATCGGCGTCGGTGATGGAGGCATTGTGGATGGTGGCCACGTTGATGAGGTCGTAGACTGTAGCCTCTTGTCAGTAGAGCTTTTGCTCCAAGGGAGCTACAGGGTACATACTCGTGTAAGCGTTCTTGAAGCTCACTTGGCTACCCGTGAATGTGCGATTAATAACAGGCGCGATGGTGTCATACAGGCTCTGCGTGCTCGCCAGCAAGTCCATGTACTCCTGGCTGTAGAAGTACTCGTTCGAGCTCGCGACAGCCTGGCCGCACCCACTCGCGCTCTGCAGCCAGCCATTGTCTTCGCTGCCGCTACCACTCATGACAGAGTCAACAGGAATGAGCTGGTAGCCTTGCATCGGCGATGTGACCTCAGTGCCATTGCGCAGAGTCTCGGTAGCAAGCAAGTCGCCCACGGGTGGGTACAAGCCTTGCAGAAACCCAATGGCAGAGTTCTGCAGGACAGTGTCATCTGGGGCGGACACCGCGATCTGGCTTTGCTTCACGAGATCGCTGTTGATGCCATTGATCTTAGAGCTGGCGTCTGAGGCGATGTAGCGATTGCGGAAGTATGTGCCGGAGGTGTAGACTTCTTCGTAGCCAAGAGCTGTCAAGTTTGCTGGGGGGGTTGATTTGGCAGTGCGGTCGCCATGGCGGTGCTGCCGGTGTGTCAGCTTTGCCGTCTCAAGGTAGATTGATATCAAGGATTCGACCTACAAAGATATACACGCCAAGCACCTTCTCGTTCACTTGCGCGAGCGTCAGTGGAGCGACGGCCAACGCCAGAGTCATGTAGGGAATCATGATTGAGGGCTCGCGACCTTCACTTGGAGAAGATTATTCGATGATACAGGTCACCAACTGTGAGCAGAGGAAGAGGAAAGAACATTAAACTTGCCTTTCGGTCGAATCCGTTATCGTGAATTGATAGCGGGGTACAGATAAATGTCCAATGCTGACACCACAGCGCATTATTTGCAACTGCCACAATTGCTGAACTCTGTTATCTGGAGGAGCGATGCCGGCACTACGGCACCCTTGAGCAATCTGCAGTGACTAAAGAGCCAAGCGTGATGCTGTTGGTGGAGAGTTCAAAAGCTCTCTCGCCTGATTGAGCTAGCCTCGCTACGGCACACCCGAAACGGTAGTTGATTGACGAGCGTCTCCGTGGTTTGGCCGGCGTGCTTCAGTGCGGTGTTCCTAACTATGCTATGATGATTGTTGCCAGTCAAGCATGCTAAGACGATGGGATCGATTGCTTGACGACCTCGTGGATGACCACTCAGGCGCAAAGCCAGGCAGAGATCATTCCTGCTCCTGCAAGAACTCGACAACGGCTACGAAAGGTCAGCACTTCGCGCTCCTCGATCGCTCACAACAACACCTCTCTTACCTTTCCTGAAGTCCTCCGGCTTCTCACTAATAACCCAGTGCCCACTCTCCACGTCCGCCAGTTTGAAGTTGGGGAAGAACCTCCCTATAGTCGGCAACATCTCATCGGCCACATAGTGACTCTTCGTACCCCTCACGAACAGCGTAGGTCCTGCGAACCTCACTTCGTCCGGGTCCTTGAACGGGAAGTCCGCCATGTTGTCAAGTGCGTTTGCGAGATACTTGATCGGGATACGCCATTTCTGCGTCCCGTCTTCAGCGCGATACAAGTTCGTGAGTAAGAATTGACGGATGGGTAGTTCGTCTTCGTACTCGGCTAGAATGGCGTCTGCGTCGGCTTGCCGTTTGACGTGGGCTTCTTCGATGCGCCGCATGGCGCGGACGTATTTGGCAAAGTCGGACTTAAGCGCTGCATCTATGGGAGCGTTGTCGACGCTGATGAGGGAGGCTATCGGCACTCGTTGGCGGAGAGCCACGGTCATGGCAGTTTTGGCGCCCATGGAGTGGCCTATGAGGGTGCTATCCGTGATCTTCTCCTGCTCCAGGAAATGCTCAATGTCTTCGGCGAGAGCTGTGTAGTCGTGTCGTTGGTGGTGGCTTGAGTCGCCATGATTGCGTAGATCTATCGCGTAGACTGGGCGCTTCAGATCGCGGGCAAGGACTCTGTGACGGTGATGAGTATCGGTTCGACGAGAGCAGGAGGTGCTGAGCGTACTTACTCATGCTCCGGTTGTTCTTCTTGGAGCCGAAGAGGCCGTGGAGGAATACGACTGGAGCATTGCGAGGGGAGGCATCTTTCGGGGCTTCATGTATATCGTACGCGATTTTGACGCCATTGCTAAGCTCCGCTGTCGCGTATGCGCGGCGCGCATATTGTCTGAAGGGCTGCTGTAGACGAGGCTGCGCTCTGAGCAGAAGCATCGCGCCGAGAAAGGTGCATGCAATGATATAGAGTAGTTGTCGCGTACGGCAAGAAGTTGAAGTCCTCCTCCGGCAAAAGTGACGAAGCTCTGACTTCCACCACAATCTCATCTACATACAACACTAAGGTATACATGCTTCTACGAATACCACGGCCCCGATCCATAGCGCCTTTCGCAAAGCTCATCATCCCCCGCACATCTCTCCGCCACCACCTCCACAACGCGACCATGCTCCGCACCTCCCCCAACATAATCATAACCGGCACCCCCGGCGTGGGCAAGACCACCCACTGCGAGGAACTCGCCTCCAAGACCGCCCTGCACCACCTCTCCATAAACGACGTCGTCAAGAAACATAACATCGGCGAATCATCCAATGACCCCGAAGACCCAAATACCAAAATAGTAGACGAAGATCGACTCCTCGACTGCATCGAGAACGATCTCGAAGAAGGCGGACAGATCATAGACTGGCATGCCTGCGATCTCTTCCCGCCGAGCCTCATAGACTTGGTCTGTGTGGTGAGGTGTGATAACAAGGTGTTGTATGATCGATTGAAGGCGAGGGGTTACGGGGAGAAGAAGCTGCAGGAGAATATGGACTGTGAGATTATGGAGGTGCTGGTGCAGGAGGCCAGGGATGCTTATGACGAAGAGATGATCGTGGAGTTGAGGAGTGAGGAGGTTGAGGATGTGGAGAAGAATGTGGAGAGGATTGAGAAGTGGATTGGGGAGTGGAAGAAGGAGCATGGGAAGGGAGAGGGGGGCGATGTGGATGCGAAGGGAGCTGGGGAGAAGAAGGACGAGGACGATCCGATGTTTTTGCATGGGTGAATGCGGATGCGAGTTGTGACCGATGCGACGCCTCCATGACTGTGAAGACCGACCGAGCTGCAATTCCGCATGACAAGGACGTAAAGATGCCCCTCCGAGCAGGGATACGGCTCGTTACTCGGCCCCCCCACTGGAAGAAGCTCTCACGTATCTTTTGACAGCCACTCCACAAGCTTCGCCAGCGCCTTTCCCCGATGCGAGATCTGATTTTTCTCCGCCTTCAGCATCTCCGCATAAGTCTGGCCGTCGTACTCGAAGCACGCGTCCCAGCCTGCAAAGTCTATGTCAGCACGCTTCTATCACCCGATCCAACACCTCTTGACTTACCAAAACTTGTCGGACCTCTCGCCTCCACAATCTTGCCCTGGGACCGAAGTCAGTCAAGGTCGCGGCTGTGCATAAACTGGGAGCTTACCTGCGTCCTCCCCTGGAAGATCAAGACTTCTTTGCCTGGTCCTTCGCAATAAGCGAAGGTACACACGGCTTGCGCGCTCTTGTCCTCGAAGCCAGCGAGAAGCTTGTGAAACTGCTGTACGCCGAGGGCTTTGAGGAACCACTTCCTACAAGATACTCAGTCATCTCATCTCTAACCAGTTCTCCAATCGAGCATGAGATGTGGATAGTTTATTGGAGCGAAATTGGGGACCGGCGAGACATTGAGGAGATGTGGGTAACGAACACATAAGGTCCAGGTAATTCGTCAAAAGCGTCGAAGCAGAGACATGTGTCTTCTACCAGCACCGGTCCTTTCACCTACTCAACGAATTAGCCTCAAAAGTTCAAATATTGCCCAAATGCAGACAGTCAACCACCCACTTCATCCACAGCCCTCCTCGCCTTGTCCCGTGAGATCTCCTCGATCGTTCCCTGAATCTCGACGAGGTCTAGAGCTTGTGACTCCAGTTGCACGGGTGTAGATGCGAGTATGGCTTGCACTTCGGCGAGCTTATTGGCGTTGCCTGTGATGAAGTTGAGAGTCTTGGGTGCCATGTTGGCGTTGATTGAATCTGTCTGAACACTTTATTCAGATAGATCTGCGTTGTTAACAATGCGCCGCAAGAGTATGAGTACCTATGTACTTATCGCACCATCTCGAGCTTGCAAGACTTGTTCGGAGAACGGATGGTCTGTTATCGGTCTTGACACAAGGATTCTCGCTTTGCATTGGCGATGTCGGGATTTGGATCACCGCTCAGCGTAGCATACGTCTAGGTACCTTTATACAACTTGAGCATACAGGCAGGGGACTGACAATGACATTGATGAGGCCAAGTTTCAGTCACAGGATGATCGTCGCAGATGCATGAACCGACACGAGGGCAGGCTGAGTAGTCCACGACCAGCATTGACTTTGAAGACGTTGATTTTGTATCTTCGGCAACTACGCTCGACGGTCCGTCACCATGCCTGGCGT
>JAVRRP010000802.1:0-13805 GCA_036872775.1 Oleoguttula sp. CCFEE 5521 | reverse complement strand
CACCCCAGATCAAGACCAGAGACTTTTGCAGCAGTAGCTTGATCTTCGAATCGATCGCAGCTTCGTTGCAGTAGTCGAAGAGCTCTGCGCAGTCGCCGCCTTGTAGGAGGAAGGCTTTACCTTCTGCGACATCTGCGAGGGATCGACGCAGCTTCCAGATCTCGTATGGCGTGACAATGGGTGGTAGTCTCTGTAATTTCGACCGCGACTTCGCAACCGCAGCTTCATCTTCGTAGGCAACTGGCTGCTTGATCGGCCGTGATCTCCAAGACGAAGGTGACCATGCTGACGACCTATGGTCGTGGCCGTTGGCCGCCCCTTCAGTGGGACCGACCATCGGTCGAGCGCTTCACAACTCCTGTAGTGCAATCTGGCTGGGAGTAGGATGATACGTTCGCTTCCTCAATGAAGCTGTCGTTGTCAAAACCAGATAGAACTCGTCAAGAGGCTTGCAAGGTGCGTGGATGAATTTCGAAATTTGATGGCACAGGGAAATATATGGGAGCTTTTAGCACGGAGAGTACAAAGATTGGTAGGATGGAGTATGTCATAGAGCAAAAGTCACTCTGCACTTTGCTGTTTGTCAATCCAATTTTGCCAAGACGTTGTGACACCGAAGAACGCCGGCTGCATTGCTCCGTAGACCTCACTTCTACTCCTTCCAGTATCCCTTCGCACCTGCCGGCTCTCATCAATTAGATCACTGGCGTTGAGACAGCAAACATGGCAGAACCTCAGCCAGCCAATGTGACAGAAGGCGCTGATCCGCCAGATGTTGTACCAGCCAACGCTGAAGACCGCAAAGCGGCGGCAGCCATGAGCTCCCTCGACACCCGAGGTGATGCAGATGCCAGCGCGCCGAAGAAGGAAGTAGACCTCAAGGCACTGAATGAGGCTATGAAGAGTCTTGGAGTCGACCAGGAGTCGAAGAAGAAACCCGCCGCTGCTGCTGCAGCGAAGAAGGAGAAGACCAAGAAGCTGATGAAAGTCGATGCTGCGGATGTTGCGCTCTTGGTATGAGCATGTACTTTTGTGTATCTGCCCTGTGTACGTTTGCTAACACTGATCAGGCTGATCAACTCGACATATCAAAACCGAAGGCGACAGATCTCCTCCGTGCCCATGATGCAAACGCCGTAAAGGAGATGACTGCTTGGGTGACAGCTGCCGTCTAAGGATCCTGCTCCGCCGTATTTCGGGTGCTGTTTCCGTGCTGCCGGTGCATGTGACACTATATCAAGTAGATCGCGGACGTGCGAAGACATCGTGTAGGTAACAGCCAGGATCATGGACCCTTCCACGAACAGCCCACACAGATGTCGAAAGTCTCAATTTTGCATACCTTGTCGAGACCAGCCCTGCCACTTATGGGACTAGGCAGATAATGACAGCAATATGTGTGCATGAGAATGGAAGACTCAAGTTTCAGCGAGTAGACTACGAAATCGATACAAGCTACACAGGGGTATTCCAGTCTGATCCGCCGACTCCGTCCGTCTTCATCCACCCGGGGCCATATCTGCATCCAATTGACGGAGCCTTGCCCAATGCGCAAACAACACACTCAATCCCTCGCGTCCCACAAACTCGTCAGCCGCCTCCCCTGTCCAGCATTCAGCTCCAGCTTCTTGACTCGTTTCATAGGCGCAGTCATCTGTACAAGCTTGTCCGGCGCAGCCAGATAGGCTGGTGTAGCAGGCTCCTCGGCCAGACTGCTCTCATCGACATTCTCCTTCTCTACAGCGCTCTTGACTGGTGACTCGAATGTCAGTGCCTTGAGTGGCGACCTGCCGAACGACGTCCGGCCAACCGAAGATCTCCCGCCAAGACTGCTCTTCCGATCCTTGACCACGTTGCCGCCGATATTGATCAGTGCAGAAGGCTCCATGGACTTGCGTCTACGGCTGCCGCCTCTCGGCACCTCCGTGACGTCCACAGCGTAGTCCTCATCAGTCTCATCACACCTTCCACCCTCGGATTCACAGTCTGACACCCAACGGCTATTCACGCAGTGCACTTCCGTTCCCTTCCCAGTGGATTCAAGATCCTTGTTGTGCAGCCTGACTCTCTGCAATGTGGTAGGAGAGCCATCCTTGAACACCACATGCGTGACACGCTCGGACCAGTTCTTGGTAGTGCGGGCACCAAGGCGGTGGAGCAGGGCAATGAATGGTGCGGAGGCGGACGCGCCGTCGAGGGTGAAGATCTCGACCAAGATCATAGCACCGCGAAGTGGCGCGCTGGGATGCGGTGTCATGGCTGCTCTAGCCGGTTTGGCTTGGCCTGCAGGTTTCAACGGCGTCTTGATGGGTGTAGACTGTGGTCTGAGGGTCGTCGAAGGCCGTTTTGGGGAGGCTTGGGTGGGCGTGCGGAAGAGGGACACAGCCGCGACGGTCGCGGCGTGCTCAGAGTAGCTGTTCTTCGCGGCCAGGCGAGGGAAGCGTTGGCGAGGCGTCGCGGCTGGGGTCCTTACGTCTGGCACAGGTGTTGCGGCTGCGATTGTCGAGATTGATCGAGGATCCTGCGAGGTCAAAGTTGTCGTTCCCGAGGCGGACTGCACAGGAGTTGCCAGGGCTGGCTTGGGCACCTCTTTCGCTGCCAGCCGAGGGTAGCGTGATCTCGGCGTCGCTGACGGTGTTGTAATCCGCGTTGTAGATCCTGCTTGGTCTACAATCGCCTTGGGCCGCAGCGCAGTTGCAGCACGAGGTGTGACTTTCTGCACCGGCGTCTGGTACCTCGTGGGTCCAGCAACAGTCTGCGCATGACGTTCGTAGTCGTCCTGAGGCGCAAGTCTAGGGAAGCGCTCCCGCGGTGTCTGCTGCGCTGATCGCTGTGCAATGCACGAGGGAGTCCCGGAGAAGTCTCCACGCAGATCCGAAGTCGGAGTGCTGGTGGACTTGTGTGCAGTCAATCTCATAGGCGTCGCAGTAACACCACTACTGGTGGACTGTCTCCTCGAGCGCGTCCACCAAGGCTGTTCGAATGGTCGCGCAACGCGGGCGATACTGGCGCCGTCGCTGGTGTTTGGTCGAGATCCTGCCTTCACAGGCGTGTGCTGACCGCATGGTGGGAGGGACTTGCGTCTCGCATCGAAAGCCACGGTAGGCAGGGCATAGTGAGGTACGCTCATTTCACTTGCCTCTGCAGCATCAGCCACGTTGCCTGCGCTCTCTTCGGGTTCCTCGGTGTCATCGAGCGCTGCATCGTACACAGCGTAGCTGTTCACGGGCTGTTCGACTTCGTGCGGGACGTCCTTAATGCTCAAATCGATGATGGACTCGTCAGCAGCAGGTGCGGGCGCCGACGTGACTCTGCGGGTGATGACTACAGTGACCTCATCGAGCTCGTACTCAGCCTCGGTCTCTTCAGCGTCCTGCGAATGGGCAACTGGAGCCTCTTGAGCGAACCAGTCGACCTCCTCTTCTTCCTCGCTCTCTTCTCCTGACTCGTAATCGACGGCTGCAGGCAGAGGGAGCTCAGTGCGCTGAGTTGGCTCGGCGAGCGCACCGAAGTCAATGAAGTCATTGAGATTGACGGTCTGATCGCGCACAGGGCTTGCGGTGCGGTATGTGTTCGTGGCGACAAGGCGCGTAGGACGCATGTCTGACATATCGAGAGATTCCTCATGCGAATTCTGCGATTGTTGAGCAGCTGGCGATCGTACATCCGCAAAGTGCAGATCGAAATTGACAGGTATTGTAACATCCTGGCGGAGGTTTCCCCACGGGATCGTCTCTGGCGTCAGGCTGGCGGAAGTCTCCACCATTACTTCGGAAACCTCTTCGAGGCTTGCGTCTTCGAAGTCCTCTTCGTCGTACTCTGGCTGTGAATGGGCTCTCACTGGTGATATTATAACGCTGTCGTCGGACTCATACGTAGCCATCGGCGTGCTGAGAGTCTGTGACACAGAGCTTGGTACGCTCGGCGCGACGTAGAAGTCATGAGTGGGTACTGGTGGCTGTGGAGTGGATGACAACGTGGTGAGACTGCTGTCAGCTTCACCATCGCTGATAATAATTGTTTCGTTCGGATCATCGTGCGTGCAAAGAGGTTCATGGTGCATGGTGCCTATATCCGAGCCTACCACCTGCGTATCGTCGTAGGACTCAGATATCTCGTGCTCCGCGACGACCTTATCCGCAGTGTCTCTTGATTGATGTCGTGGCATAGCAGCAGGACTACTCTGTGCTTCAGCTACAGGCGAGATGAACCTTGCGGTGACAGTGCGCGCCACCGAAGGCAATGGAGTCGGAGCATTGCGCGACTTTTGAGCTGAGTTGTAGAACTGAACGTTGTTCCCACCTGCGGCACGCTTCATTGGCGTCTTAGGGCCACAAAGCTCGTCCTCCGACGCAGAGTGATGCGTCACATGCTTGTCTTCGTCAACATCTGAAACGGCTCCATCGACTGCGTCTTCGGTGTAGTCTACCGGCTGCCTGAAGACCGGTGCTGGCGAGTCTGAGGGTGTAGTCGGCCGGGAGCTCATCGAGGCCTCGCTCTCCTCGACCGGCTCTGCACGATTCTGGGGCGAAGGCTTGGCGGGCGAAGCTGTGCGCAACATAGGTTTGACTGGCTCTGCGATCTCTGCGTCACTGTCAAGATCGATACTAGGATGTAAATTCAAAACATCCTCGTTCTCGTCCGACACATTGCGCCTCCGGGTAGTGCGAGCCGTGATCTGTGGCTTGGGCTTGACTTGCGCTTTAGTCGTCGCACCGGTGCTCGCAGTCTTGCCTCTGCTCCGGGTGCCATTGACTTGCGTGATCTTCTTAGGTGACAGCGGTTTCATGGCATCGGCTAAAGGCTTCCTCTGACGCGTTGCTCGTGATGTTGTTTCCAGCGCTGGCCCTGGAGGCACAAGCATGCGAGCTAGCTGAGATATCACAGGTCGCTTGACTTCGTGAGCCACAGGTTTGGCTGCCTTTGACTCCTCCTCCACGCCAATCGCCATGGTTGCTGGGGGTTCGACAGGTGCCGTCTTCTTCGTCCGGCCAGCGCGCTTAGCTACTGGAGCCTCAGTCTCCTTAGCCGCACCAGGCTCATCTTTCTCCTCTTCTCCCGCTGCGATCTCAATCGCCCTCCTGGATCGAGTACCTCTCAACGTGGCTGTTTTCGATTCGGCTGGCGCAGCCTTGGTTGCTGTGGCTCTGCGAACTGGCTTCTTGCGCAAGGCGAGCATCTTCTCTTCCACGACGGGCTCTTTCACCGGCGTAGTACGCGCTCCGCGGCGTGTTGCGACCATCTTGCCGGTATACTGATCTTGCCTATGAATGCATGTGGTGAACGTACTAGTAGACGCGCCGTTTCGATGGTAAATAACGAGTGTCAACACTCCCCGCAAAGTCCGAACCTTAATCGCGTCACTAAGCCCGATACGTCCGGACATCTTACCATGATCACAACATCAGCGATACGACACAAATGACATCCAAGGAATAGATCATATCAGCTGGCGCAGTATGTCGCAAGGTAAGCAACACTGCAGAAGTCAACGGCGAACGCGAGACTGATCATATGTCCAGAGGCGAGGATAGAAAGGCATCTTATGCGACAGAGAGGAGCTGGGTGAGTCTACATCTTCCTTCCCTTCTACTGCAGATGCCCATGTGCCTCCGTCGACAGACATGATTCCACACGAGTGAGCAAGACGTACCAGTGGCTAGCGAGACTGAGTGCATGCGTTGCATGACTGGCAAAAGGATCTCGAAAACTTGAAGAGACGAGAGTGATCTCCACTGGGCTTTGCTGACGAGTAGTTCAGACCTCGTGCAGTGAAGGCAGAGTTTGGCTTTGCATTTCCTTTCGCGAGCGTTGTGCCCACTCAGGGGAACATTCCACTGGAACCTCCGGCGAAACGTAGGAAGGTTGCACATCACGACGGTGTCGTAGAGCCAGTAGCCGTCAATAAGCGAGAGATTGGCCACCTGACGACGCTCCCCGCATCCGCTGCACCACAGTCTGTCGATGTCAGTCTGGCAGTCAAGACACCGCCTGTCAAGCGCACTAGGAAGCGAAAGTTGTTGGACCTCGACAATGCAGCTGGGACTGCACCACCGCCCCCTCAAGATGACATCGACGACAGCTTTGTCGCTGGTCTGAAAGTCGTGTCAAGAACGACACGTAGACGAAAGGCAGCCATTGACTTGTACGAGACTAAAACCGTCAAAACCCAAGCCACCAAAGGGTCGAAAGCCGCGCCGCGAGAGACGACTCTTTGTGAGGAGGTGCCAGCATCTCCCGCGCGCAGCAGATCTAAAAGGCAAGCTGCGGTGATGGCAGTGGAGAAAGTTGCTACGAGCCTTGTCGAAGAGGCAATGCCTGTCGACAAGCTCCGGCGCGGTGTTGCGCCTGAGAGGCCTGTCGATCGGACTGCACAGCGTAGGACTTCGCTTACGGAGTTGCTCGCATCTCCAGCAGTGATTCCTTTGCTCGATCCACGAATCACATACACAGCAAAGCTGACTGCATCTCTGGCCGCAGCTGAAACGCTCAGTTCACGGACAGAACCCCGTCGCAGAAAGCCAACGGCACGTCGACCGCTGCGAGAGACGGACGCTAACATCGCTCGCGCCTCGCTGTCATCGGCCAAGGGCGGCAAAGTTGTGCAGACGGTCCGACTGAGCACATCGAACAAGGAGCGCAGTGAGTCGCGGACAAAGTCAGAGTCGATGCGACCGTTGGACGAGAGTTCGAAGCAGCTGCAGCCACAGCTAGCCAGGGAGCGTCATGCAAGGAAAGGGACTGCAGCCTCCCAACATGCAGCCCTGGACGTTGACTCAACAGCAGAGTCCACAACGGAAAAGTCAGTGCAACGTGCGACTGGTCCGTCGACGACACTGGCAGCGACCTCGACGTCAACGACCAAAACCAAACGGCGAGTTGCAACAGAGGACGATCTCGACTTGCTCTTTGCTGCCGAAAGTACAAGAGTGAAGTCAAAGTCAGTTTCCCGGAACCTTGTAGATCCGCCAAACCCAAAGCTGCTCACAAGAACTCGGGCCGCCTCTGCAAGGACATGGATCTCGACGATGTGCTCGAAACGGTCGCCGCGTTGGCGCGAAGTTGAGCCTTACTTTTCGCAACCCTGAAACGCTTGTGATAGTGATAGGCAATGGCGTGCCCATTACTCAACGGTGTGATGCTCAATGGTGCGACATGACATGGTCAAAGTTGCCGACGAGTGCACTGCCAAGCTGTCATGTTTCGCACCACGACTCAGGTTCTCAGAATGATACATGTACAGCTACTATACATCCGTTCCCCCTCCCATAATGTACATATTCAGCGCTCAGAACGCGCAAAAGACCGCATTGCTGCTGGGTATATATAGAGGCTCCGCGTAAAGGAAGGGTATCTTGCAGAAAATCAGGCCGGATGAGGCAGCTCCATCCCGTCAATCTCCTATCACAGTCTGTCACATAAGAAATGAGTTTCGCGGTACAGGTACCAGGTAGGTGGATCCATGGGTGGATCGAGGGTGGTCGGTTGACTTGCGGAGAAATTGCGAAGCTTATAAATTAGTATAGAGAGCTAGGCGTGATGATTTCTGCCGCGGCTGGTGATGGTGAGTCGGGTAACCATGTCATTGCTGCCATGTCATGGCTGTCGGGGGTAGGGATTGTAGCTACTGTTGTCTGATTCGGGCGGAGGATTAGGCGCCAGCGAATGCGATAGGCTGGGCAGCTGCTGTTGCGGCTGGTGCTGTTGTCCGAAAGAAGACGGCTGCTGACCCTGATGTTGCTGCGTTCCTTGGTATTGCTGACCAGGATTCTGAGGCTGCTGCATTCCATGCACAGGCTGCATACGTGATTGTTGTTGCAGCTGTTGCGGGAACCCTTGCTGCTGCTGCTGCTGTTGAGGTTGCAGCGATGCCATCAAGCTGGCTGCCCCTGGCAGGCTCACTCGTGTCATGGGCGAAGGGAACGTTCCAGGCCCAGGCGAGTACTGAGACGGCTGCGTCATGCCTGTGTACTGTCCGAACGAGTGCGGCGTAAATGGTGGTCCCGCAGATATGGGCGCCGCCATCGATGCCGGCAATGGCGGCAACGAAATTGTAGAAGTCCTCCTCCTAACGTTACGACCTCGAGTCGGGCTGTTTGGCCGCATCTGTTCCGGTCCAGAGACGTAACCTCCGCTGCCACTGACACTATCGGGAGCGAAGATTGAGGAAGACCGTCGATGGCGCGGCGATTGAGGACGTGGAAAGTGGCGCTCTGCCCCAGGCAGCTGCATTAAGATGCCCGCGAAAAAGTCACGCTCGCGTTTGTAGAAGTCAGAGTCGTCAGTCAAGGCCTTAAGTCGTTGTTCCAGTTTCGAGATCGTCGTTGAAGACTCCCGCTCCTTCTCCTTTCGCCGCTGCCTGAAGCGGGCGCTAGCTCCTGCGTTGCGACGTCGCTTCTCATCTGCTACGCGCGATGCAGCTTGTACATCGACAGGTAACTGTACTGTTCCCGAGGTGGTCTCGAGCGTCATCATCTGATACACATTTTGACCGGCCGTAGAGGAGATAGGTATACCCATTTGACTAGCACGCTCGTCGTGTGTCGAGCCCTGATATGCAGTCGATGCATTCGCACCGCCCATGTTTAAATCCTGCGCATGATGGTACGTTGGGGGCATTTGAGGGTACTGCGTCGCGGGCGATATTCTCTCTGTACGATCGACGTTTGCATATGTCGTGCTGGGGCTTGTACTTAACGACAATGCTCTGTGACGCCGGCCATGACCCCCACTAGTACGTCGACTGCCAGGCTGTGAGGGTGCTGGTGCGATCGATCCGTAGCTTGGTCGCGGTGCACTTCCGAGGCCAGCTGAGGTCACAGAACTGTATGTATTCGATCTTGTGCGAGGGGAGTTGGGAAAGGGTGACTCCTGCGCAGAGATGGTGCCCGTGGGAGGGTTAGAAGTTATCAAAGAGTGCGTGACGATACGCTTCGGTGACCCTTGCGTTGCGGAACTACGGTCTTGTCGAATGTTGCCCCTAAAGTCGGGTACGCTCGGTCGTCGCGATGGGACAGGACTCCTCATTGTCTGCGGCCTGTTCAAGATAGGAGGTAAAGCAGCCTCTGACATCGGCGGAGAGTCTAACTGATCGAATTTTCGTCTTCGACTCGGGACCGCCCCCTCGCCAGGCGCAAGATTGAGGAGGGAAGGTAGCACACTTGTGCGTGATGCCGGTGGTGGTGGGAGCTGGTCGTCGACGAATTCACGTGAACCTTGCAGCATTGGAGGAAGCTGCATACTCGGTAGCGGTACTCCCATGACCTGTGAGGACATGCTGCCTGCAGCTGACGCATACTGTTGACGTACTTGCTGTTGAGACTGTCCTGTTGAGGAAGGATGACCAGCATCGTCGCTGCCTGCAGTCGAACTTCCGGTGAGAGGCTTTCCACGTCGGTCCTCTGACATCAAATGCTGCTCCGGCCTCTGGTCACTACCAGCTTCGCAGGACCATCGACCAGAGGGAAGGTCCTTGAGGTCCCCGTAAGTGGCGCTCTTTTGACTTCGAATAGGTACCGGGCGGCGGAAGCGAGGCGATCGAAAATCCTCTGATAGCGAGGTCTTCCGATGCACAGTCGATGGATCGCTGAAGTGACTATAGCCGGGATAGACGTCCACGGAAGCCACGCTGAGCGGATGTTTCTGCGCTACTCCGCCCGACTGGACGAAGAGCGATCCGATTGAGTGAAGAAGGTTCTGTCTCGTAATGTGTCCTGCAAGTCGGGACTATGGCGCATCAGCGCATCATGCCGAGAGATCTTCAGGCAGATATGACCAAGTGAGTATGTCGAAAGGTACGACAGTCCGTAGGTTCGAGATCAACTCAGAGCAGTAGGAAACCCATGCATAACCTATCAGACAGAAAAGATGGAGTGAGGCGCAGGCACTGGATGCCCGCCTTCGGTACTTGGGCCAATGTTATAGTAGCTAGCGGTGTGATGACAGTAGAACGGTGAACGGACCTAGCGCCAACACGTACAGAAGTGCGGGCCCTTTCGAGATCCTGCGGCACATCATGGTGTGCAGGCTGACTCCGAGCTAGCTTGTCACCATGTGGCATGGCATGGGGGCCTTGTGCCGCATAGACCGAAGGAGAGAGACTTCGCCAGGTTGTCGGGGGGTTCGGTAAGCACTGCAAGGTCCGCGGAAGGCGGATGCTCGTCGCTCGAGCTCGAGCGGCACCGCCAATTGACACCTGCGCTAAGTGTCATTACGCTCATGGGACCACTACATACTTTGACGGCCTGACCCCTTGGTACTTCTCAAGCGCAAGCATGTCATCCAACTGTGCCTCATCTCTCGCAACGGATGACGGGCGTTGGTCTGCGGGGGGCGTGACTTCGTGGACGACAAGCAGGGCCTGACAACGTGGCGCATCACTGTTGAACCGGGAGGCACGAACCCCTGCTTGTCGCGAGATCCGTAAAGAGAGGAACGACCCGAAAGACGGACGGCACCTGCACCCGCGTTGCTGGGTTTGTGTCATGGTGAAATGACCAGGGTGCCATAGTTGGCGGATTGGTGGCTTGACGTGATGCCCTGCAGTCAGGAGTGGTGGCGCAGAGTGGACACAGAGAAGTCCACCTGCGAGATCCCATGACGGCAGCACGAGCCGTAGGGCGGAGACGAAAAGCTAGCCTAGCGCAGCGGGAGAAAATTCGCGATAGGTCAGCGATGATGAAATATCATGTCGGTAAAGGTACGCCCTTATCGTCAACAAAACGCAAGTATAGACGACGGCGTTTCTAGGCTTCGAAACACCTCCGGAGTACGGAGTAGGCAGTGTCAACGAACTAACAGCGTGGGATGTTACGCGCACTGCTTTTTGTCTCTGCTGAAGCCCCATCGACAGACGTGGAGGTCGTTCACGGAGCACCTCGTGGGATACACTGCCCATAGGCACTCTGCCATGGCGTGCGCGACTGATCCGTTGTGACGTTTGACTCTGTTACCGTGCAGGCGCTACGAAGCCTGGCACTGTGCCGTGCCACTAATACTGCCACGGACTGTAGATATGAAGAAGTAAATCACATCGCCAACCAGAGCGACCGGAATCGTACCCCAAGCATGCATTAGACAAACGTAATCACGACTCCCTCACTTTGAAACATTGTCCGAAGCACTGGAGCACTCGAATGTTGCCAGAGCGCGCAACACTGGAGTGAAGCTGCGGTGAGCGCTCCGGACAGTGCGTCGCAGGTTCCGCCAACCTGCGAGGACAGGTATTAGCGTTAGACGCCATCCGTCGATCATTCAGAGCTAAATGATGAACTCTACATGGATACCTCCGAGTCAGCGCCCCTGCGCAAATGACAGCATGCAAAGCTGGCTAAAATCTTCGACGTGAGCCGTAGCCCGTGTGCTGCAGCGCGAAGCTTTCAAAGGTAATGATAGCATGTATCTGACAGCATCGTCCACATGCGGTCGAGTGAGGATGGTTGAGGCGTCCGATATTGTGGCTAAACCTGCAGCTGGGTGCATGGAGAACAAGTCACCTGAAGTCGTCAGCGTCAAATTTGAGAGGCTCCACACACGCGGTCGGTGCGTTGGCATCTTTCTGGAGCACATCGCTGGCGCAAGTCACAATTATCTCATTGGTCCGAGATTTACATCATTGGTTCAACCCCGGCGACATGCACAGTAGCTCATCTGCACGTAACGCGAGGCTGGCTTCCGCGCACGCTATCGCATCCTCCACCACCATCCCCCCGCAGACCGCCGCCAACAATTTCTCGGTGGCCAGCTGACAGGCGCGATGAATCGTACCAATGACCAGAAGCCTAGTTGCTACAGACCGCATCGTTCTGCGAAACTCCAAACCCTGTGCATAGCCAAGGATACTTTCCAGCTGCACCCGAATAGCAAGCTGTGGTGCAATTTGCGCTCGTCCATGAAACACCCGGCAACCGTTACCCGACGAGAATTGTGGCTGGGGCTCAGATTTGACTGCGGTACCCGGGCGGACGTTTTTCTGATGCCGCAATCTTCGAGCACGTGGGAACGGCTGCGCTAGATCTCCGCGCTAGGAGCATTCCGCCAGAGCTTCTGCACTAGACCGAACCATGCGGAGAGGATGCCTTGATGCGCCATGGTTCGATTGTGAGCATCGCATCGCCTATGAGGTCAGTGTAACTTTGTTCAGCTTGGCTTCGAAGCTGGTACGTGAGCTTACAACAACGTATTATCAGCGCAGAAAGTAGCAATCTCGCCTATCGAGCAAGCAGCACCTAGTCCACCCGGGGAGCCCACTTATGATGGCGACAGGGCGGTAGAAGCTAGGTCGAAGCTACTAGTGTTCTTCCACATCGTTCCGTCTCTCGATAGTGCGTTGGATGTTGGGACAATTGGTCATCGCCGCATATGGACCCACGAGCAACGCGGCTGCCAATCGGAGAGACGTGACACTGTTGAGGGCCGCTACTTCATATCGTCATCGATGGTGGTTTAGGCGCCTTTGCCTTTGCCATAGTGCCGCGATCGTATTCTCGTCCTCACCGTGCCACGACGCAAGACCACCAAGTCATGCAATATGGCTAACGCCGGAAACAGATACCGATCATCTAAAGTGAACCTAGATCCCTGCTGCCATGTCGCCGCCACGTGCTATCGTAACATCAGTCGGTACCAGAGTTTGATCTCGGTACTGTTGTGCCACTGTATGCCGCGATGGTGTCATTGTTACACCCTGTTGTCCGAAATGCAGGTGGCCGTATTGCGTAGCTACATCTGACATCCTGGTCAGGCACGCGCGCGGCACGGCAGTGCATTCAAGCTCAAAGATAGAAGGTTCAGATGCTGTTAGTGGCGCTTCACAGGTATCTTCACTGTCGCAAGGTCCAAAAGTCTAGGCTTCTGTCATCGTGGCTGTAATACTCGGGACTTCACAGTGCCTCCTTGTCCTTCGTCGAAGGAAAGACTCGGCGCTAGATCCTTGGCAGCGTACATTGGAGTACTCCCTATGCAGCGTGCGGATGTGTTGCCGGTTGGCGCATGATCTTCGAGAAATGGGCCAGATACTGCGCATGTGCGTATGGATCGTTGCACTAAAGCAACAGCACTTTGTACTCATCCATGATCTTCTCTCTCGAGGGCAGAAGAATAGATCTTCGCCTTGTTCAGACTTGCGGTTATCGACACCCTGAGACTCATCAGGCCAGAGGCTTAGCGCCCACAACGAGCTTTGCAGCACCGCATGCAATCAAATTGACCCATGGACCGCGAGTTCTAGCACTACGATTGCCCCCACTAAAGACAAGCACACCCGAAGCCGTTCACTGGCTCATGGCTTCCACGAGTGTTATGCTGGTAGCACAAGCACGCTGTGACCGCCGGATGCACGCCGTTGGATATGCTTGCATCAGGCACGAGCCGAGTCTTGTAGCATAATCACGTTCAAACAACTGCGCCGTACACCAAACGCGGCTTTGGGATCGGTCGAGAGCCATCTCTCTACTGTTACTCGACCCAGACTGCTTTCCGTGCACGCTCACCCAGCGCATGGTGTTGATGCAGTCGCACACTCGACGACAGGCTCACACCACTGGTGCGACATATACTAGGTAGGCTACTATAGTTCACTGTTCGTCTGGAAGTGCGAGTCACCGACCTCTATGCCAGTCGCAAGTGGCAGCTCCCAGGCCAGATGTACGTTTCGCAAGAAGGCTTGACCAGAGGTAGCTGCATATAGACACCTGCTAGGCTTCTACACCTGCAACGCCCCCTGGTAGAGACTACTCGCATGGCGCATCCGTGTAGTCGCGGGCTTCCCGCCACACTCTCTGTGGCCATGATGGAGCGTCCTGTGC
>JAVRRP010000801.1:0-13819 GCA_036872775.1 Oleoguttula sp. CCFEE 5521 | reverse complement strand
AAAGGAAGCTATATGAAGATCCACAGATCATTGGAGGCTGGTTTGAACTGGTTAAGAACACAATCAACAAACATGGGATCCTTCCTAAGGACATGTACAACTTTGATGAAGCTGGCTTTCAAATGGGCTAGACCTCTGCATCAAAGGTTGTTATAGATGCAGACAGACTAGGAAGGCCAAAGCAAGTCTAGCCAACAAACACTGAATGGGTGGCATTGATTCAAGGAGCTTGTATAGATGGCTCTACAACTCCTCCATTCCTGGTATTGAAAGGGAAGGAGCTAAACCATGTATAGTTCTACCAAGGCCTGCCCTCAACATAGACCTTCACAGTCAGTGCAAATGGCTGGGCTACAGACAAGATTGGCTTTCAATGGATCCAGCACTTTGAGAAGCACACAAGACAGAAGACAACTGGGAGCAAGAGACTTCTCATCCTTGACAACCATGGAAGCTATACAACACTAGAGTTCAGATCATTCTGTAAGAGTAATAACAATTTTCTACTCTGGATGCTACTACATTCTTCACACCTTTGCCAAGGACTAGATGTTAGCTGCTTCAGTCCTTCGAAGATAGCCTTCTCAAAACAGAACCAGGCTTTAATTAGGTTTCAAATCTTCCATGTCATAAAGGTGGACTTTATTGCAACCTTCCAATCAGCCTTTCGTGCCTCTTTTACTCAAGCCAATGCCCAAGCAGGCTTTGGAGGCTCTGGCTTGCGTCCATTTGATCCAAAGGCTGTGTTATCCAACTTGGATCCAGTTTTCAGGTCCCCAAGCAGGCCCCTGTCTTTAGATTTGTGGAATGCAAAGACCCTTAGCAATACTAAGGAAGTGGACAAGCAGGCCACGCTTATCAAGCAGAGGCTTGAAAGGCATGAAAGCAGCTCCACACCCCTAATCATTGAGGCCCTTACCTAGCTCTCGAAAGGTGCTCAGGTGCTCAAATAATGGCTGCTTTAACAGCCTTTCTTCAGGTACAGATTACTACCCTTCAAAAGGCGAATGAGGCTATACATGTTCGTAGGAAGCGGAGTAGCAAGCCTCTAGTATCACAGACTCCCTTGTCAGTTGGTGAAGTGTAGGCAATGGGCGGTTATGAGGAGGTTGAAGCTAAAGTAGTAGAGGAGATGCCAACGGCAAAGAGGAGGTTACTGACCTGTAGCGAATGCCACTTACAGGGTCATAACAGGAGACAATGCAAGAATCAGGAGTAGATATCAATACATATTATGTATCAATCTCAAGTCAATTGAAGCAGTGGCTGTTGAGATATTCAATCACCAAGGTTGTTGACTTCAAATTTTAGACCCACGCCCTCGTATTTCCTACGCACCCGTGCCCCCCGTTATTGGGTTGAGCTTGTAGCAGAGAAACATGCTATGTTTGATGCCGGATCTGCGTTGTTGGGAGTTGACTTAGCAATACGCAACCTCGTAGGCACATTTTGCCATGAGCCCTCCGTTCTGACCCTACAGGACTGACAGAACTCATGTCGTATGCTCGTCGGAGGGAGCTGATACTGACAGAGATGCACATTATCGAAAAGAGAGCCCGACAAGGCGGTACCTTTCAATGTGCAGCAGGTGTGTAGCCGCCCGCTTCAGCGTGATCGCTTCTCGCACCGCTCTCCCCACACACTTTATCCAAAGGTTGGCTATCGCTGTCGTGGCGAGAGCTCTGTTTCGCACTATACTGCTTCAGCACCAGATATTCGAGCTTCTTACGCAATTCTATCGTCATGCGTATGAGCCACTACCAAGATCTGTCCCTGAGGTACCGAACTTTTCCCCACGCTACCACCCCGGTAGGACTTGTATGCTTAGAAGTTCCAAAAAGAGATGGAAGCATAACAGAGGCGTTATGACCGATTAACAAGGGCCTCTGCCAGGAAGGCTGCAGAGGCAACAAAGAATGCAGAAAGATAACGACAGCAGGCGGCCAAGCAGGCAGCAAATCGTGCTATAACAAACTCAGAGACCTCAAACAACAGGTCGGACAAAGAAACTGATCACCCAGAAGGCCTGTGGTTGCTGCACTAGAGCCAGAACTATAGGAAGCCGTTGAAGAGGTCAATTCACGATCTGGTCGTACTATAAAGCAGCGACCACCTCATGACGACATCTGAGTAAACAGAATTGTATGATGGATATAAAGAAATAATGTCCATCGATCTCAAGTCTATACATCTAACGTCGATGAAGTTGTCTCACTGTGTTGATCAAGCCAAGGTGTCGAGGATAGCGTGAAATCTACATGGACGTGCCCGGTACGTGGAAGGCTTCCAGATCTTCGGCCCAATCGGGATGGTGCGAAAGGCAAGGAAAGGTCATGGCCACGCACCAGCATCCGGAGACACTGGAACCGGAGGTCGACATTCTGGACACAGCAGTGACTGGTGCTCAACGAGAACAACGAGCCGAAGACCGTAGTCTACTGGACGGCGATCATGTGTAGAAGCAGAAAGAGATTGCTGATTGTAAGGAGTGGTGGATGGACGAATATGTCACCACGTGTCGGTGAACAATCACTCGTGACAGATATTCGCCATATCTATGTGGAGGCGTATTGGCGAGGGCCGTTCCTTCAAGTGCGAGTACTGCGCGTCCAAAGAGCGAAGAACGATAGTTAGAACCGAGCAGGATATCGGATGTTAATTTATCACACTGTTTATCAGGATGAGTTCACTGTATTCCGTCCACGCCGACTGGGATCGCAACATGCGGTGCCAAATGATGCTGACCTTGCGAGACCGTGCCTGCTTGGACATAGTGGCGAACGAGTTGGCGTTTAACAACAACACGTAAATCATGCCCACCATCTCGATGCTGTGGCTGGCCTGCCAGGTTCGTATGGCGGTAATGCTGGTGTCACCGGCGTTCTGGTGGGGCCGCTCGTCTATGTCGTCCGACAACTCCTGCACGCCTTGGTCATGGAACATTTCCCTTCTATGGTGGAATGTGCATGCCGCCACGTGGTGACGCTGATGCGAACTCCAGTTCGGAACTCGGTCTCATGGTACATCACTTGACGGACTCAGTCGATGTCCCACAGACCGTCCACGTTCTTGGACTTGGCCTCGGCGGACTGTCGGTTCATCCCACCCAGCAAATCCTCTTCCTCGTAGCGCCATTCTTCACCACCATCCTCGCTCTGTGCAACGTCGGGCTCCTCAGCTTCCAGTCCATCCTCTTCTGCTGCTGCTGCTGCTTCCGGCTCTCGGTTGCTCCACGTTTCTTCCTGACGCCGCTGCTACGACCACACGCAAAATTCGGAATGCTGCTGCGCAATGACCTGCAAACTCTGTACGAACAGCTCTATCAGCCACACATAATTCGCCACGACCTCTCAGACCTCTCGCGGGACATATGGGTGCATGATTCTGACTCGATGACCCATCTTGTATCCCTTGTGGCACCCGGTGACGAACGCGGCCATACCGGTGTCGATGAATATTCTTCGTTGGGACCCCGCCTGCGGCCTGTTCTCGTGCTGGGTGCTAATCAATTCCGAGGCCCGGGCGGATGCGCCGGCGGACACGTGCACCAACACCATCGACTCCTCCTTGAACCGCCGCACCTCGCGAAAATACCATTCGACACTTACGTCGCGGCATTGGAGGGATTTGGCCTGGATTTCCTCGGTGCTGGATGTGATCAAGTTATCTCGGACGCTCTCGTGGTCGAACGCGCGCTGCCACAACTACCCTGCACCCTTGACCTCCCTTAAATATCGGCGGTCCTGGATGAAGTTCCACTCCTCGCTCGTCTCCGCATTGTGGCGAGCAGCGTGGCCAAATCGAATGCGGACATGCTGGGGGTTTCCATATGTCAGCACTCTCACATGGCGTCATGCACAGCAACTCGCGGACCAACCGTTACCGGACGGTATCACTTGACCCCTGCTCCACGGCGCGAATGTCGTCCATACTAACGTCGTTGGTCAGCCTTTGCTCCCCAATCCTTGTCGTCCAAACTAATGTCGTTGATCAACCTTCGCTCCCCGATTCACAACACTCGTCGTCCGCCTGTAGTGGTGTATCTGGTCTTCATGCCGTACGATTTCTGGGGGAATATTCGGTCCAATGGGGTGGAATGTCCTTGGAACTTCGTCAACGTCATGAATTGGTCTACCATCCTCTGCACCCACTCGTATACGGATGGCGACTTGGCCTTGGCCATTCTATCGCTTCGGCCGGCTTTGACATGTCGCCGGATGCCCTGCTGGTGCTCCTGCCATGCTAAATACACCACGATGGCTCGCAACACGGCGATCATGGCTGCTCATATCGACGTATGATTCTGGGCCGTCATCCACCCTCCTGTGATGGTGTCCATGCCCAATATCGCTAACCAGCTGATGAAACCATTCTCGAACTCGTTGTCCTTCAAATGGCGGTCGAATATGGCGATCCAAAGCTGCAATATGTTCGATCAATCGCTGCCGTTGACGCCTGCGCTGGGCAACTTAGCAGGCGGGCTTCGAATCCTTGGCGGCGCTATGCTGGACGACACCCGACCAACGTTCTTGGTCGGTGGTCAATGCGTACTCGGGCCAGTTGTCCAACGGACCCCAATATCGTGACCCAACGTCCGCTCTATTTGTGGATGGTCCTCACCCTGAGCTCGCTGTAAAACAGATTCTCCTGGGATCTCGTGCCGCATTCAAGACGGTTGACGTACTCGAATCAGGCTTTACCTCCAACTTGGTCCGGGTTGGGTACCTGGAATACCCAACGTTTCAACCTCAGGGTGGCTTACACACTTCCGCCAATCCTGCTTCGCTCTGCTTGCGATATTCCTCATCGTCGCTGGCGTTGTCGTCGGACTTGACTCGGCCTTGCTCGAACGGACTTTCTTCTTCGGCACTTTGCTGGATCAAACGGGCCAATCTTGACGACTGATTCCGACTAAATGCTTGCGCCATCGCATATGCTCAATCCACGGGGTAGCAATGTTGCGCTCACTGCCGTTCTCAATGGCCCAATGGCGATTAGGCTGTAGTTGCTCTGCTATCCGGCGGACAAACTGCTGCACCTGCAGCTAAACGTGGCTACTGGGTCCTTGTGCCTCAGCCTCGCTGCTCGGCATGTCGTGAACGGCAATGCATCGTGGCCATCGACCGGTCCGAAACGATGGCTGGCACGACTGCCGTTCCAACCGTGGTAATCGATGTGGTCGGCGCGCTCGATCCTTGCGACGCCGGTCACCTCCTTGCTGCTGTGGGTTGACATTGGTGGACATGATGCTGGTGATGCTGCATGCCACTGATGTCTCGATGAATGTGCTCGCACAGGCGGTCGTCGGTTGTGTCGTGACACCGCATACCGTCTCGCAATACGGGGAGCTTCGGGATGGGTGGAGTGTCTAGTCGGGACATTGAACATTGGAATGAATCTGCGCGACATTTTTGGACGCTACTCGCTTGTCAAGCTCATGCCACTGTTGACGAGTGAACTCGCGTGCTGGTTTTTGATGTGACTGCTGATGCTGCTGGGGATAATGGCATTACGGCACTGCTTTCAGACGAGTACTATGCAGTCGGACTAACGATGGAATAACTTTTTAAATGGGTTTATCGCTGGGACGGAACACTATGACGCTACTGCATGGTATGGTGGGTTCGCCTATGAAGTCTACCTGCCAAATGACTCTTACTCGCCAATACGACGCGCTACGGCCCCTTCCGTACCTTCGCGACGATCCCATTGGGACCACATACGGACGGCCTCTGGTGTTGCCCTTGGGAGTGTGTCCTGTGCACGCCGCAAATCGTAGCCTGTTCGCGGAACTTTAAACCGTCCCCCACTTTCTTTTCGCGGCGATAAGCATGCAGCCGTCGCAAAAGGTGTTGATGCTCATGAGACGCCCTCTTTGGGTTGACGGTCGAATGCTATATGCCTGGTTCTAAGCGTGTCCCATCGAGTACTATTCAGGCGACCATTCGGAACGACTATCAAGTGGACCTGGGATCCAAATCCATTGTGCAGCAAATTTCAAGAAGAACGAGTCGATCTGATTGTGGAATAGAGGTGAGGCTAGTATAGGATAGGAGGTCGCGTCCGCACAGGCACTCACTAACGTGCGAGCGGTAAATAAGACGGTGGGCCCCATCTTTAGTGTAGCTTATTGTAAACAGTCTAGGCTCCAAGGGGTGTCATGCTCCCTGAAGGATTTGCAGACCAACTACTGTGCCGAATGTCGTGCCGTATGTCGATTCACATGATGATATGTGTCGTGGAATGCTTTTAGGCATTAGGGCAACCGCAATGCTTCCAGAAGCTTGCAGTGGCATACGGACATTATCGTTTCTCTTGCGCAAGCACGAAGCACCCATGAACCACAACACAGTAGTGGATATAAAGGTGTAGAGAGCGTTGGCATTGGCTGCGAGAGATACTAACGGCTCGGAGCCTAGAATTCGCTGAATGGAGCTCTCTCGTTCGCAGGTGGTGTCTTTGCCAGTGTTGCTGCCGACCTCATGCCTACAGTCTTGTCTTCCAGGCTGCTTACATCCGAAGGCTGATCATCCGGAGCAAATCTTATCTTTTGACAACCTGCCATGTGTGGGTAGTCATTGGACCTATGCGGTGCTACGGGCCTTCTTTACGCACTGATGGCAGCCCAATTGATATTCTGATCCGCTGTCTCTTAGCAGCAAGCGATCCAGCCGTCTATTGTCCGAGCGCTTCGAGCAGTACGTTTGCTACTGGAGCCTGAAGTTGATCAATGTTGCGGGGTGTTGCCAGGAAATCAGGAATGACGGCGTTGGTGACTGGATTGTGAAGGGGAGTCAGACTGTCGTCGCGATCACTCAAGAGAGAGTTCTGCGTTCGTGCAATAAAGTTGTGATCACCGTCCAGCGTCAGACCAAAGCTCTTATTAAAAGCAGGAGAGCTTGGCTAGGTCCACTGACTTGGCTGACATTCGGGCCATCAAAGTTTGCTCCATGTGACCCATCTGTCAAACTAATTGTTGGCGCAGATGATCAATGGCTGCTAGAATGTCTTTGATCCCAGCGATCGCTAGCAGGGTTTGACAACGCTGGAGCTCTGTTGAGAGGGTTTGGTGGCATTCGGTTATGCGATTGAAGTCAGGCTGTGGCCTAGCATGGTCGGCGACGTGCGCCGCCATGGTCCCGAAGGAATTCCGATGGCAATATGTGCGCTTCAGTCGTCTGCCTCCTGGCAATATGTGAACAGAGATAGATGTGGAGGTCTTCGGGTGTGTCACAATGACTGTAAACAACGGCTTTGTCGCCAGGAGCCGCTAAGCCAGAACGGAAATGAAATCTCGGCCCCGGACGTCCAGCTTTTTGGCACAGACCAACCTTCTTCCCCCACCTGAGGCAGTTCGTCCAGACAAAATACATGTGCGCCTTTCAGACCGGAGGATTAGCCGTGTCACGTCCATTGGGAAGCCGAGCGTGCTGTGAATGCGTCTTGAATACTTCGCCCTCCGAGTGAGCTGACTGGACGCAACATCGGGTATCGGCAGAGTTCGTTGCGAAGCTATGGTATATTTGCCGAGACCAGCTGACACTGGACCTGATGCGATTCGCCCTCCGTCAACGAACAGACACCTTATCTCATCACGCTGGCGAGATGGAACCCGAATATCACAAACTGTTGCGATGTGCACAGGATGAGAATGATGGAAGCAGTAAAGATCTGCCGGAGTGGACTGTGCAGACAGAGGCGCAAATGAAGAGGAAGCTCTGAGCCTGGTCAGGTATGAGGAAATGGCTCGGCAGTCAGCCTAGAAGCATCTGTCGCCAGCATAGTAAAGGAGAGGGTCATACGATCAATAGACAGCCAAGTGCAGTTCCACTTCAAAAGTACAACCTAGTTGCCACTCAAGCACAATCAGGACGAACGCCACGATTGGCGGGTCAAATGCTCTTGACGCCTCTGCCTTTCAGCTCTTTCAGCTCTGTACAATTCACGGAATCCATTTCATGTATGCATGTTCGTGACAAAGAGTATGTTGTGGCGCAGATCTTCTTCGGGACCCAGTAGAGGGGGTAGAGCGGTGCAAGTTGCCGCACTGGGAACGGTGGTCCCAGATTGCGTAATCTCGGGTTCGGAACGCAGATGACTAGGAGGTTGAGCAAAATTTAGAAACGATGCAGGGCCATGGCGAGAACGAGTACGGAAAGTCCACCTCAGGTTTGCCAACCTTCTATGTTAGAGCCATTGCTAAGTCAGTAGCAATAACGGCGGAACTGAACGCAGGGGAGGATGTCCAAAGCCAATTTTATAGCGTAACCAGTGAGCGCCGAGCTGGCAAGAAAGTTGAGAGCACGCCAGTCTTGGAATTCAGATATCGGAGGCGACTCGCCGACCCTGTGCGAACAGTCAGTGATCTCAAAGATCGTTTGTCTGCAATCAGGCGGCGTTTTCCACTGCAGTACGACGATCCAGGCTGAAGTGTGGGAGTGGGCAGTCTTACCTAGCCTTTTCCTCTCCTGGTCGCAATCCACCAGCAGTAGGAGAGTCAAGAATATGCTCAAGGTGAAGCGTGGCATAAGCAGTCACGTCCATGAGTAGAATTCAGTTTCGAGGACGCCATTGTAGTACTGATGTGCCTGCCACTCGGCATACCTCAGGCACGCCACGGTCTTTGTGCTTGGGATCTCGTACGAGCATTCGATATAGCAATGAGTCGGTGTGTCTTTTCGCTCGTCAAACCACCGCTGATACAGAATAGGATGGAGTTGCGCGATAGCTTATGTTGCGTATTTTGGTTGCTGCCTTACGATGTGCTCACCTACTTTTGATACACTAGACTCAGACATACACTAGACACTCAGTACCATTCCATGAATATCAGCTGACTCTATCGACCATACTCGACCATACGGCGCCTGGCGCCTAAGCTTATTGTTGTCGTGACGCTGAGAGAACAACAGTGCAGTCTGCGCTGCGACCGTTCACCTCGGACCATATTCGTGTATGAAGTTCGTTGGAACGTCAGAAGCTTCGTCGTCAGATATGTTCACCACTTCGCACAGCCCCTGCGGCATGCAGCGAGTCCGCCACTTGAGCTGGAATTAAGCCGCGACCGACCTCTGTACAGGGACGAGAAGACTGCAATGATTCCGGACTGCGCCCTCCGTACAGCAACGACTGGACACGGCTGTGGGGCTTCGACAGTACATCGATCTGGATTGAGTGAGCCAAAATAGAGATGTGCGCCGTGGCTAGTATGCCGTATGCACTGATTATCATGCCATCGAACTGCGCTAAGTCGTGTACATAGCATGCCAACCGTGGCGAGTAGGATCGGACAGGCATAATGGCACGGTGATACATCACCTGCAGATCAGTATATAGGCGAGGGGTCTGTGCACGTGCACATAGCAGGGCAACAGACCGGCTTCATATCCTTGTCGTTCCATGGTAGTTTAAGGATCCCTTCTCTCAAATACCATAGTCTCTACCAGTGCTTGCCGTGACACCATCACGGACATGCGACGCTGCCATAAAGTATTTCTGTTCATGCAGGCACCAATCAACACGCCTTCAGCACGCGGTTGATCGGTGTTTCACTTACAGCTGCACTACTGAGAAGCTTCTGAACGGGGCCATCTGGTGGATGCACCACCGCACAGCGATCAATTTGCAATGGCTGACAGATCGAAGAGAATTGAACTTGAAGGCATGCCTTGAGGATCCCGAGCCTGATGCTTTCGCGAATGAGAGGTCTGACAAAGATCAAACCGCAACCTGTTCCGCGGTGCATAATCAGTGCCTACCTCCGAATGTCGAAATCTACTCCTATGAGACTCTACGGATAGCAAGGGTCCCGAAAGGATGATAACGCTGCCAGAAAAGTTCCGACAGGGCACGAGACGTAAAACACTACCTCATCCGGGTTTTACTTCATCGATACGACCCTAACCTGGGCGACATGAACCTCGAGGATTCTATCAAGTACAATACCGAAGTGATCCGATCAGTGATGTGTCCGTGGATTAGCTCCTTCGGCGAAAGCATAGCTCACAGCCATAGATGTGACATACTGCTGCATTCGATCATGCTGAAGCGAATCTATCGGACCAGTGACCACGGACTGAAATTGCAACATCTTCATTCGACTTTGGATTCTCGGCTCTGCCAACACGATCTAAATTTTCTCGGAAGTGTGATCTACTGCATTGGACACTGGGGAAGCGTCCTCGGGTGCATTGCCTTGACGAATCAAGCTGAGCCGGCATGGCCAGAGCCTCGTGAGATACCTTCACCGGGCGGGACGCTTGGCGGAGATATCATTAAGGCGTTTTAGACCAACGAATGGTGCAGGGCAGACCATTTGGGCGAGCAGTGGGCTGAGAAAATGCGGTGGCAATAGCCTGTAGCTACGATACCATGGCCTTTTCCCGACACCTGAGCAGCGAGCGACGACCTCCAGCTACCGCCACCATACTCATCTCAGCTATCCGTTCACATCGATTACGATGTGGACCTCTTGCTAGACTGCGTTCCATCACGGAATCACCGTCCTTGTTTCTTCACATAGACGAGGCGCCTGAATTTCCATCGATCGCATCTCGCTTGATCGACATTATGTGGAGCCTCGTCGGACATTCCGTCGACTTAAGCGCTACGTGCGCTAGATGACGCACTCGACGTGTGTGCGACACCCACGTATTCAGGCAATACCTTGGAGAGTGGAGGTAGTGACTGGGGGACGCTCGAGGTTCTGCTGCAGGTGGACTTCTTGTTGTGGCGAGGCGGTCTAGCGTATTTCAAGAAGTTGGCGACAAGGAGACCCATATGCCAATGAAGCACCTCGTCGGGCGTCCTTCGGGACAGCCGGGCCTCCTGCGCACGATTGATTTGTTCGAAAGGATACGCACTGCGACAGGATCGCGGAGCGGATCACATGCGCATGTGCTAGTAGCTGTCATTCACGTTGTTGTGGCAAAGGTCTTAAAGCGCCTAGCGTAATATTCTACTCACACATTACACTCACGCTACCGAAAGATGTGAGAGGATCCTACTGACTAGGAAGGTGCCCCAGACTGAATTCGATAAGCCATAAATTCGATAAGCCATAAATTCGACGGATGTCCTTAGCGGTAGCTTTCGACGGTGTAGCCATTAGTGTCTTCAGCCATCAATCCATGTTGTGAGACAAAGAGCAGCACCACAACCCGTTCAAAAAAGAGGCGAGATTAGCGTCAGATATCTCATTAGCTGGACCGGTATCGGGTACGGACCGTCATTAGCGCAGAGCCGGTAGCGTGCAGTCATCAGCGTGCAATCACCAGCGTAACTCAGGACGTGCCCTATCACGCTACTGCAAGGGCCCGGCAGCTTTCTGCAGACTTGAATGAATGAGTTTATACCGCCCGGCGCTAACTTAGCGCGGGGCACGTCGGCGTGGAAAACATTAGGGCGTGGGTCTAAAACCTGAAGTCAACAACCTTTGCAATTCGTTATCTCAACAACCACCGCTCCAAATAAATTGAGATTGATACATGTCATACCCAAGTATCTACTCTCAATTCTTACAAGTTCTACAGGTATGACCTTGCTGGCCTCACTTACTACATGTTGATGTTCTCTTCTTTGCCCTAGGCATCTCCTCTATTATTTCAGCTTCAACCTCCTCATAAACACCTATAGCCTGTACTTCACCAATTGACAAGGCATTCTCTGATACTAGAGGCTTCCTACTCTTCTTCCTACGAATATGCATAGCCTCATTGGCCTTTTGGAGGGTAGTAATCTGTCCCTGCATTAGAGCTACTGAAGCAGCTATAACCTAAGCACCTTTAGAAAGCTAGCCAAGGGCTTCAAGAGTCGGTGCTGGTGAGCTGCTTTATCGCCTTCTAAGCCTCTGCTTGATAAGACTAGCCTGCTTGTCCACTTCATTGGTATTGCTTCGGGTCTTTCGATACCATGAATCTTGAGACAAGAGCCTGCTTGAAGACCCGAACACTGGATCCAAGTGTGACAACACAGCCTCTGGATCAAATGGATGCATATCAGAGCCTCTAAAGCCTGCTTTAGACATTAGCTTGAGTAGAGGAGGCCAGGAAGGCTTGGTGGAAGGCTGCAATGAAGTCTACCTTTGTGACAGGAAAGATGTGGTTTCTGATCAAGTCTGGAGAAGGTTGTCTTCAAAGGACTGAAGCGAAACCCAGTAGTTGGACGAGGTGTGAAGAGTGTGGAGGCATCCAGAGAAGCTTCATTTCGGGCTCTTCACAGTACGATCTGAACTGTTGGGTGCAATGGCTTCCGTGGTTGTCAAGAATAAGGAGTCTCTTACTCCCAACTGTCTTCTGTCTTGTATGCTTTTCAAAGTGCTGGATCCATTGGAAGCCAATCTTGTCTGTAGTATAGCCATTTGCCTTGACTGTGAAGGTCCATGTCAACAGTAGAGCTTAGTAGAACCATGCATTATTCATCTCCTTCCCCTTTGAGACTAGGAATGGAGGAATTGTAGAGCCATCCGCACAAGCTCCTTGAATTGATGTCACCCATTTGGTGTTTGTTGGCTTCACTTGTGTTAGCCTTCCTAGTCTCTCTGCGTCTATAACAATCTTGATGTAGAGATCTGGCCTATTTGGAAGCAAGCTGTATCAAAGTTGTACATGTCTTCTGGAAGGATCCCATACTTGTTGATTGTGTTTCTCACAAGCTTGAATTAGTCTCCAATGATCTGCGGATCTTCACAAAGATTCCTCTGACACTTTCGTGTCCTTCCAAGCCTGACTTGAAGCCTTGAAGTCCTTTTTATGAAGTTGTTTGGCCAGTTCACTCCAACAGCTTGTGCGGAAGAGCAACCAAGGCTGATCGGCTAGTCCACGCGTATGCTCAGCAACTTCTGCCATAATGCTCAGATAAGGTTTGGCTCACCTGCGACAAACACTTCTTTGGTAGATATTTGAGGAGTATCTGCTAAAACACCAGATGATCAGCGTAGCTTTACAGTGTTCTAACGATTATCTTTGGCGACAAACGACGCAACTGCCCCTGTGCCAAGGCATGGACTGTTGACAAAATCACTAACCTGCACGCAGCATGTCCGGAAGATCATTCTCCTCGATCATCGCTGCAGCGCACAAGGCCGCTCTCGCCGCCGAGTATCCACGCCATTGCTTGATCTTGTTGCTGTCCGCGTAGTCCACAACCCCCTTCACCGCAATCGCCCCGAATACCTCCTACGCGTCCGCGTCTTCCATCTCGAACCCAATCACCTCCTCTTTCTTGATCAAAAGATCCCGACAACGCCCGCTCTTCATCACCGCATCACCCGACGCGTACCGTCCGAAGTGGATCTTTGTTGAACGTACGTCGTTACCACGATACGGCTCGCAGCCAAGCTCCTGACAGCTGGCCTTCAACGCTGCTTCGCACACCTCGTCATACCACTCCGTGCACTGGTAACCGACCGGTATTTTAACACATGCGGAACGTCTAGCTCGAACAAAACAATTCAGTTTGGCTTCGCAATACGCCCCGCTGAGGACGAAGATGCGTTCACCTGAGTGCTTTAGCGGATTCAAGAGATTCTTCATTCTTCACGCATACCCGAACCAAAGCTCTTCGTCCTAGATCGCGACCGCACCTGCATTCATGCAATTGCAACTGTCTTCCCTTCTGTGATACGCCGCCTCCGCCTATGGCATCTGAAAAAGGATGTGCTTGCTTATACACCCATGACTTTCCCTCAAGTATCAAAAGATGACAGGAGCAAAGTTTTCGTTTGTAGCGAGAAGGCAGAGGAGTTCGCCGGAATATTTCAGGCGGCATTCAACGCACCTACTTCTGACAAATACGAGGAGCAATGCTGCTCGTATTCGTC
>JAVRRP010000800.1:0-13824 GCA_036872775.1 Oleoguttula sp. CCFEE 5521 | reverse complement strand
TCTGCGACTTGACCTTTCCGGCACGTGCGAGGGATCCGTGGACTTTTCCCATGATTGCGGTTGTGTGATTGTGAGGCTATCGGCTTGCTTTCTGTGAGGTGGCAAATTCAGTCAGTGTGCGCTCCCCTGACGGCCGTGCTCGAGCGCTGGAAGCTCCAGTAGTGACGGCAGTGTAATGATGGGATGGGCGATGACTCACGAGATGGCCGGTGGTGGTGTCGATGTCGCTGTGCAAGGGCAAGTGTTACCGCCGATGAGTGGACGTCAAATTCGAGGTGCCCACCCGCCCGCGACTTCGAGATGCTTGGCGTCACGTGCGGCGTGACTTCGCATCATTGACTTGTTATACAGTAGATAGTGCATCTGTGTGAGAGGCAGCGATAGCATACTCGAACGTTCGCATCGACTCGCGACTCCATCATGATCGCCTCCTGGCCCTTCGCCGCTCTCCTGAGCGTCGCCACCGCCCTCACCCTCCGCGAAAATGCCCAACAGCAGCTTGCATCGCCAGCACCAGCGGAAGATGGCATGCCCACAATCTACGAATCCACCATAATGGCCCGCCGCATCCTCTCCCAATCCTCAGAAGGCACACTAGTGACAGTCTTTCCCTCAGAAACCGAAAACGACGACTTGTCGATATCAGAGAACCGGCCCCAAGGCATGGCAGGCAGCCCGATAGGTCTGATGGAGTACTTCGCCGACTGTGACACCACCGGGAACCCCACCATCCTAGCCATAGGAATTGCTACGCCCTTCCGGAACTACGTCGCAGGCTCGAACATCTCGCTAAGCGTCAGATGGTGGCCGAGCCAGACGCATATCTACTCCACGACCGAAGATGAGAACATCCCCACGCCGCACACGCCCGCCGCGCTTCCGAGGTTCAGTCTGCACGGCTATCTTGAGGATGTAGATTTCAGGGACTACAGAAATTACAGAGTCCCGGCGTGCTTTTTGGCGAAGCATCCAGATAGCGTGCTGTGGCAGCCGGGGAACGATGTGCATACGAGCAAGTATGTGAGGCTGGTTGTGGAGCACGTGTACTGGTTCGGTGGGTTTGGCGACCGAGCGAGGATTGGGTGGTTGCCTATGGAGGATTGGCGGAGGGTGACGAAGGGGGAGATTGATAGGATGCGGCTACCGGGAGAGAAGTAGGCGAGACAGAGGGAGACAGTGATCTTGACAAGGAGCTTTGACAGACGGCATAGAGTTCATGTGTGTATATTCTGTACGATTTGATGACCCGTAGAGCGGTTACCTGTTCACGGCATTGACCAGGCACGCTGGCCTGATAGTATGAACCTTAAGAGGTACGATAGAATGCACTTCCAGCGGAAATACCTTCCCTCACTCCGAGCGACGACCCACTGTGGAATGTCGCTGAATTGAAGAGTAGACACTGCGGTGTGCACATTGCTGCTCGTACATTTATCGACATCATGCTCTACACTTTTCAAGGCATAGTAGCCATGCAAGACCTGTATGCCATGCTCTTCTCTCATCCAATGCAGCATGCACGTCCTCGGAACGCCAATGCGACCGTTTGATCGCAGAAAGGTGTCATCTCACCAGGACAAAGTTCTCCATCATGGTATCTCACCATTCCAAACGCCAAACACCGTCCAGCCCAGTGTGCCATGCCAGGTCACATGCTTCTCGTCCATCTTCCGAACGCCACGCCAGGAATGAATTCCACCATCGCCATTAGCCATCAGTGACACTTCCACCTCACTCCAATGTCTTGCCAAAGGGCAAACCGAACTCTCACTCACTACCTCCCCCAGCACCAAGCCCCGTATGACATCCCCTCTCATGCCTCTTCATATTACTCCTCACACTGAACGCCTTCCCGCACCCTCCGTGCGGGCACTTGAAGGGCTTCTCGCCTGTATGTGAGTGAGAATGGATCTTGAGACTACTCGGCCGGCTGAAAGCCTTGCTACAAGTAGGACAGATATACCGGTCCTGAGACTGCGGATAAGTGGCTGCTGAAGACTGCGAAATATAGTGGTGATGCTGCGTGTAGTACGCTTGCTCGCTGGAAGCAAGGTGAGCAGGTGGCGGTTGAGGCGGGTAAGTAGGCGGAAACTGTTGCGGCAGTGGCCGTTGCGTGTACAGGCCTGAGAGTGGGTAGTTGGCTGCATTCGGATCGGGAATGACTTGAGGGGAGTAGTAATTTGGTGGGCCGTTTGAGTGGAGTGTTCCTGGACTTGCAGAGTAGCTCGACGAAGGGTGGCCGAAGGGCGAGGTGTCGTAGGGTGACGTGTTGGGTTGCGAAGGCACGGAGGCGCGCTTCACCATCTGCGCTACGACTGTGCGTTGTTGATGATCGGCTTCAACGTTATTCAGTGCTGAGCCGAGATAGTACGATTGAGCCGGGATTGAGGAGGAGGATGTTGAAATTGTTGAGGGCGAGTCGGTGGTGTCTGCTATGGAGTCTGACCGTATGAGTGGTGGAGGAGGATTCATGGGTCGATAGTTATTCCGCTGGTCTTGTGGAGGATGCGATGCGCGACCTTTCGCGTCGCCTTCTGCTGTGTTCGTGGCGTATTGCGATTGAGGAGGATGTGAGGAGGCTTGCTGCTGCGACGCATTGATGGGCATCGCATGCGTTGCTGCGTAGCTGTGCTCAGGTTGCGACGTGTGTGCTGCCTGTTGCTCATGCGCTCGACCGTCCTGGACTGTCCGATCACCATCTGCTATGCCCAACAGATTCGATATTGACGGTAACGACATCTTGTGTCCATCATCGGACACGATCTGTGATGTTGATTGCTGTGGTCTTGTCGAAGCAGAGTATGCTGTAGCACTCTGCAACTGGTTGTAGCCATTGTATTGACTTGTGGGTATTGAAGTGATCGCTTCTGCCTGGCCCTGCGGCACCCGATCGTTGTAGAGAGCATATTGTTGCACTTGGCCAGGGTAGCTATCTCGTGGTAGATATGCCATCGTGCCAACGACTGCCATTCGATTCACCAGTGGTGTGATGTAGAGACCGGTTCAAGATTGAGGCTCGAGAAGTGGGGTGTCGCGCTTCGTCAAGTGAAGGTGATGGACAAGGAAGTGAAGTCCAGGAAGTCAAAGGTGGACCAGAAGAGGAAGTCGCGACCCTCCAAGATCGACGTCGATCAAGGCAATGCCCGCCAAATGCACAACAAAGCGAGAGGAGTCGTGCACTTCTTCGATAGATGAACAGCAATATCGACAGCTTGGTCCTGCTGGCGATGCGACTCGGGTAGTAGAAGTCGAATCGAAGCTCACTGCTACTAGTCGACGCTCGGGTCAATAAAAGCGGGACAGGCAAAGAAGGATGCCCATGCACCCAGGTCCTGGTTTCGAACGGCAGTGATCGCTAACGGACAACGGCTACGGACGTTGCATGCGCAAGTGCAGGAGTTAACGCACGAACGCCTGGCGATGATTTGCTGCGGGCCGGGGTTGGTGGGATTGATTAAGTGATCCTGGCTGTTAATCTAGGCAAGTGCCCCGGTCGCCGAGTGATGAGAGCGAGGATCCGAGGGGGCTGGATGAGATGCGCAACAAGGAGTTTGTTCCGGATAGGAAGATCATCGACCGGTCGCGTGGCAGCTCAGGCAGGTTGATCCGTGATGATCAGAGAGGAGAAGGTCGGATGGCCACGAGGTATTGCGTTTTCTCAGGTACACCACGTGCGAGAGCGATGATCTTGGTGGACCGTGAGCGTCTTCGGTTACATTCAGGGCTGCGAAGATGTCGTAAGCTTGAGTGCCGAAAGGGTTGCAACGCAGATCGTGGCCTTGATTGCGGTTGGAGTGCAGCGAGCGTAAAGTTGGTCTGTGAGCCCGAAGCGCCTACCGGGGATATGCACGCCACCCTCAGAGTTCAGACTTTGCAGCGCCGGCTCCAACAAAGGTGCTTAGGAAGCATGCAGGGCTGGAGGCAGAACGGCCATTGTCAGGATGGGTGATTCGGCAGCTTTTGTTCAGCCCTCGCCCTGCATGCGGTGGAGTGTTGTAGGGTGACAGTGGACGTGCTGTCATTGGAGTACTAGCCAGTAGTGGATGGACAGGGTTAGCCCGCCGCGCCATGTGGAGCAGCGTGTTTGACGGATGTGATGGCAGGATAGGCCCTGTTCAAGCGCAGATCATGCTGCAAGTAAAAGAAATACCGGCGCGGGAAAACTTCACGGACTAAGCTAGAGCAGATCATCATGTCGCTTCGACTATGCTTGTTAGAGACATCTGTTGATGAGATATCCTAGTCGACGTGAGGGGGCGATCCGGCTGTTGGGCATCATAATGGCATTGATCACTGACCCGAAGAACGGCACTGCCAGGGCTGTAGGACCGTGATGCCGCGCAATGATTCGAAGGCGCATGATGCCGTTGATCGCATCGGCCTGTATCGCAACGGGGCATCACGGATTGCCATGGTTTTGAACAGAATTGCAAGTTTGATGGCTTTTGGGCGCTGTGCCGTCATCTCGCCTACGCCATGGCTAGTGCGATACGAGGATCTCACAGGCGGCGTCTTTCCCGAAGCAACGGCGCTTGCCCTGTAACGGTCGCTTCATCTATCTCATTGGTAATGTACAGCGGCGCGATTGAGACGGGTGGTAGTCACAGACTGCCCAGGAACGACGTGTCCAATTACATCGCATCGTGCAGGCTAGACTTCGCGGCGCGGTTCATGTAATGTCGCAAGTACTATACTCCCAAAACTCTACTTGATGATGTCGTTGGTTCGGCTGTGCAGATCGCTGCAAGCGCGGCGTGGCTGACAGGGTCAAGGACGGAAAGCTACGCGTGTGGCAGCGTGGAGATCGACAGAAGCCACGCAGAAGCCACGCGAAAGATGGCAGATCTTCCAACGGCTGCTGTCGGTGAGCACCCTCATGTGCAACCCTCCTGGAATGTGTGGCAGTACTCTTGAAGGGACATCAATGCTTCGCCGACATCCTCCGTTGCCGTATTCCAAGTCAATCGATCCAACTTGCGCTCCTTCACCCAGCATGATGTACAAGGTGGACGGTTGTCATGTCGATCGAATGACGTTGAGGCTTGAGAAACAGGCTGTTCCCTATGTGAAAGTGCAATACTGTCCATGTCGCAATGTGCATCGCATGAGGGACAATCTCCTACCTCTTTCAGGCCAATGCACAGTCAATGATACAGCAGTAGTGGCTTACCAGCAATCTGGGCCATTGGGCTGGCCAATTCCCACTGCCTGGGATAGTAGCACACAAGCGAGCCGCTTCAATCTGATGCATGCAATGGTGCAGCCTCCACATGCATCATCAGGTGGTCGGTACCGTTCGACGACCTGGGTCATGTTATCGTGCAACGCAAGAAGATGGACTTGCATCTCCACCATCCTATTGGGTTTATTGATCAGCGGCATTTGTACAGGTACAGGACATCCTCCGCATCGACAGGGCTCGGAGGCCATCTCCGCATCTTTCGCTACCCGTAACTCGCGTGAACTCCAGCGCCTTTCCTCAACAGTTCCGCATCGCTACCACTCGATTCCCGACAGCAACACGCCACAGAGATGAGACGATGTTTCATCAAGTTCGGCCCTTGGTCCGTGACCCAAGATCTGCCCGTCGCGTGCTTCGCTTACGCACGATGATCAATGCGTTACGTGGTCCGGCAGCGGCGGGAGTGTCTCGTGGCGATAGCGTGGAGATCGGCAGCACGTGAGTTTTGATCTTCTGAGACATGGGAGGTGCCGTGTGATAGTCAGGGTCTTTTGGTCGGCAAGTCCACATGGGCGTCCGACTTTGTATGATGTGTGTGACATGTATCTTTTCGCTGAGTACGTCTACGAAGTTCTCGACGCCGTAGGCACGGTAGGCAAGATCATGCCCATTGACAGCTTCAGTGACAATGGGCCCGAGGCATGTTTATATCTAGCAGCCGAAATTGCTGATGGACTGCGGCCAGGATCGGGATTCTAGGATGTCCCACGCAGTAAAATGTTGCAAAGATGTCTCGATATTACCTTATTACCACAATGTTCAATACCTGCAGAGACCTTGCACGCGGAAGTGCAGAGAGTTGTCGTCGTTCATCGATCAAGAGTGTGAGCACATACGACCTCTCCATGACAAGGACTCCTTTGGTTGCGATGTCTGAGTGAGCATTGCGGAGCCTGACATTCATTCCACTTATGAAAGGGACTCAGGAAGTCCCATGTCAGACGGACGGATCGCGGCAGCCAAGCAACCTGATATTAAAGGGAATGGAAGATATCTTCTCCATCAATTGATCCTCGAAAGCTAAATTGAGTGTTGCAAATGAGACAATAATGCCGTCGCTGACTCGTCGGCTTGCAGTACGGCGAACGCGCAACTCTACCCTTCCGACAACGCCAGCGGCTTCACGTTTAGAGTGCTGCAATACTGCAACGAGTGCTGCCGAAACGAGCCATTCCGGTGTGAGAGGGATCTGACAGCGCTAGTATGCCACCCTCGATTGCTGTTGGCGGACTCGTAATGAAAGACTACCGTCGTCTAGCCGACACCGGATCACCAGCAACATGATCTTCGATCTACTAACAGACGAGTGCTTGTAAGCGAGGTCATTCGCGGCACCACCTGCTCAGGCCAAAGGATGCGCGACAAGGACCCTGGTAAGACATCCCGCTCGCCAACGGCTGAGGTTGCAACGGCAATACCATGTTTGCGACCTAGCCCGTACATCCCAGTATATCGGCAATCTCAGGCAGTCCGCACACTGGCGGAAGAATACCGGAGGGCTTTGAAACCATAGCATACAGCTCTGATGCCTGACATGCGGCCTGTTTCAAGGCAACGCGTGTCGATCGTGATCTTCTGCAGCTTCCAGGCTCCCTGCCACGCATCATCAGCCCAGATAGATTGCCTTGCCTTGGCAGAGAGGCCCCGTGCGGCGTGCTTCCTGCGAGTAAAGCAGAGACCTCCTGCCTGTTCGGGGTTGGTCGTTGCGAGTTACTTAACAGCAGGTGCTCATAATCGACCACGCATCATCGGGTGCCAATACGATTCCGGAACGTGCCACTTCAAAGGCGATTGGATGTGTCCTATGGTAGGCACAATGGCGTTTGCATTGCCGACACGTTGCCGAGGTCGCTCGTATGTCTACTGAGCCTTCTCTTGGAAGTACGACGAGAGCAGAAGCATGCCGGATGATCTTTCGGTTTTGGACTTGCTGACTTTGGCTATATCATGGCGGGAGGCGGTTTCATGGATAGGCGATGTCGGTGAGATCTGGCAGACTCGCGGGCAAAGAGCAAGCCTACCGTCGAAGTGACGCTCAACGTATTGGAAAATCGCAATATATCGGCTGCGAAGTTCATACCCATGGTCTCCTCAGAGTTAAAAGAGGCTTGTGGCACTACAATGCTCATTGAATGTCTCGTATAGTGTCTACTACGTCGGCGGGAGGTAATCCACCTGACCATGTGTATTTCGCATTTTGCTCTCGACAGTGCTCTGCTAGACCATCCATGGGTACGGTGCAGTCAAAAAAGGCTTGAGAGAGGAGCGTCGTTCGGTGAGGTCCATAGTCTCCAAAGGAGCGAATGTATCCAGAGGCGTAGAATCATTCGCAGCCAAGTTTCTGATCGCTTCGCATGTGTCCGCCGTCGGCCGGTTTCAAGTAGGAGATATGTCTCACAAAAGGCTTCGTCGATGTAGCCAAAACAACTCAGCGAGTTGTCGGAGCCTGGACATTAGCTCGGAAGCCATGCCTTCCATTGAACGCTGAGGCGTCATTTATGGCCGCGGTGAGCATCACGAGATTGACACAGGACACATGGCGCTTGTAAACGCTACCATTACTACATCCTTGCCAAATTATCTGGCGAAATCAATATAACCCATAAAGTACAGCTTGAGGCCGTGACTCATGAAAACTTGCGAACAGAAACCTTCCGAAGCGAATGCCATCACGTTCTACCCTCTACCCCGTCATGATCTCCCTTTAGATCGTCTCCCATTCCCAATGAAGCCCTGCGGGTACCTCTGCGCAGCAGTGCACATTGCGTCCGCCGGGCACATTGTGCTAGTCGCAGTGGCGAACACCGTTGTCGTTGGTCTGACGCCACACACTGTAACCGTCACCACATTGCTTGTCGGACCGTTCACCTTCGCTGCACCGCTACCACCTTGACTGGTCGTCGTCCCAGTCGTAGAACTGTACAGCGTACAGCCGGAGTCATCGTTCGACACTGCCACGCAAGCAGCGTACTGATCGCAGGACGCCAGGCAAGACGCCAGGGACTGGGGCGTGGTGTAGCGCATGTATATGCGACCAGTGTAGACTTTGTTGCAGGTGACTGTGTAGCTCGCGCCGTTCGACTCGGTGTAGTTCTTGTTGTCGTAGGCAGGACAAAGCGTAGGCGTGCTTGTAGGAGACGACGACGTGGTAGCCGAACTGGTGATGTAGCCTGAGGGGAAGCTTGGCGAAGAGGAAGTGCCCGACGAAGCTGCAGTGGATCCGGTGAGGCTGCCGGTAGGCGTTGGAGTTTGGCCGTACGACGATAGAGGGGTCGTGACGGCGCCTGAGGTACCGGAGGAAGTGCCGTAACCGACGGGAACACTTGCAGCAGATGATGCGGATAGGCCGCTAGACATGGATCCGTATCCAGGCATACTGCCAGACATTGACGCGGAGACTACCGACGATGAGCCGTACGCGGGCGGACTACTGCCTGCTGGTGATGCAGGCCCGCTGGTGCTAGCAGACGTCTTGCTCGAGGCACCGCTCATAACAGAAGAGCTGGCGGATGACGTCGGACTGAAAACTGCAGACGAGCCCGGAGTAGCACTGCTACCATAGACTGGCGGAGATGCCACCGAGTTGGAAGCCGACGCAGTGGTCATTGGTGCAGTAGTCATGGCTGGTGTCGAGCCTGGTCCACTGCTGACGCTTGTCGTTGTCGCCGATGAGCTGGTGGTGACGTCGTATGCAGGCGGCTGTCCAGGTGTTATAGAGATGGGCGGCGTGGACGTAGGAGGCGCAGTGTACACAGTGCTGACATCAGGCGGACGGCTTGCAGCAACAGCAGGGGGTCCAGTAGTAACCACCGTCGTGCCAGTGATCTCCGAGAAAAGCGTGCACTCAGTACCGACGTAATTAGCTCCCTTACAGTCGGAAGTCTGGTCACACAGTGTGAGACAGGCGTCGACGGTAGTGGTACTCGCTCTCTTTGTGACTTTACCCGTGTACTGAGTCGAGCCGTAAGTAACATTGTAGGAGTTGCCGTAGGAGTCTGCACAAGCGGAACCATTGCCTGCCATGCTGGTCGATCCGCCGGACATAGTGCCGGCGCCACAGCTCGGCAAAGGCGTCATCGAGGTGTACGACGACGAGCTGATGCTCATGTAAAAGGGCGAAGATGAAGTCGTCAGCTGTTGTGGGCTCGAGTAAGGTGGAGGAGCATTCTGGCTGGTTGATGCCGCAGCGGGAGAGGAGCTCGATGAAGCCGTCACGCCTGATGATGTGCTTGATGATTGCGCGGAGGACGAGGAAGACGCAGCCGAGAATGGTGGCGTGTATGCCGGCGGCGACACAGCCACAGACGTGCTCAATGGCATACTAGTGGTCATACCCGCACCGGAAGAAGTCGAAGTGGCGGTCGATGAAGCAGCCGAAGTTGTCGAGCTGGTCGATAGTCGAGAGGAGCTCGTTGAAGCGATGATGGAGGATGTCGGGCTGGATGATGGCGAAGCACTGAGTAAAGCCGACGAGCTCGTGGATACGGAGAAGGTGGACGAAGACTTCGAGCTAGACGGCGATGAAGTCGTCATCGAGGAGCTTGTTGAAGATGTCGATGTGGTCGAGGCACCAGCAGGTGAACTGTACGCTGGGGTTCCTGCGGAGCTACCGCTGCTGCTTGAGACCACTGATGACGACGACCGGCTCGACGTTGAGGACGGACTCATCATCGCGGAGGAGGATATTGTCGAGCTACTGGTACTGCTCGTACTCATGACAGTGCTACTGCTACTGGACGAAGCGCTGTACCCGGGCGGAGTCGCAGCACCTGTCGATGAGAGACTGGATGTGCTGGGAGTAGAGCTCGAGCTGCCAGATCTCAAGCTCGAGCTTGTCGCTGCGCTCGATGTGCTCATCGCTATAGAAGTGGTGCTGCTCGTAGTCGCCCCTGGAGATGAGTATGACGGCGGTACCAAGGAGCTGGTGGAGCTTACGCCGGAGCTCGTCGAACTTGATGAAGTAGTGAGCGAGGCTGTGGTCGACGTTCCGTAGCTTGGAATCACTCGGACAGCCAGATTGACGCCAGGTGACGATGTATAGCCCGTTGATGGAGACTTGAGGTAGCAATTGCCCCCAGTGAGTTCGGAGCCTACGAAGCTTGCGGCGCCGCATGCAGGTTGCGTCTGCGAGTCGCAAGCGTCTATACAAGCGCGGAAATTTGGCGCAGGAACGGAGCTAAATGCCCCAGGTGAGCAGTCCGTGTCACATACGATCATGTACGATGCTCCAGCTTGGTCGATGTAAGTGGTCCCGTTGGAGGTCGGGCATAGTGGAGCAAGGGTGGCAGTTGCTGACGCAGACGAGGAGCTTGTGGACGTTGAAGATGCGGTCGTGCTCGCCATCACCATCGTGTTCGTGGATGTGGATGAAGAGCTCGATGGAGACGGGTAGCCACCCGGTACCACACGGACAGCAAGTCGAATGCCAGTGGAGGGTACGATCTGTTCCACGGATCGCTTGAGATAGCAGAAGCCTCCGCTCAGATCATTACCATTGAAGCCAACAGCAGCGCATTCAGCGGCCTGGTCGCACTGGGTGATACAGGCGCCGAAAGAAGACGCGGGTGCGGAGTCGTAGGATCCCGGGCTGCTGTCAGAGTCGCAGTAGAGAGTATAAGTCATACCCATAGCGTCGGTGAAGCTTGTACCATTGCTTGCTGGGCAAGGCCCTGGACCAGACACCGGGGATGGCGATGGTGACATCGAAGATGATGCACTGCTAGAAGTACTTGTCGTCGGCGTCGTAGTAGTCACTACCATGGGCAACGAGGACGACGATGTACTCCGAGGGTTGATAATCGAAATGCTTGACGCGCTTGAAGTGCTTGTCATACCCGTCATGCTGCTAGAGCTTGAGCTCTGAGTGCCATTGACAAGAGACGTCAGCTTAGCTGAGTATGCGACTGCACCATCAGGATCCTGGATAATTGTCGAGTTGGCCGAGTGATAGTAGCACCATTGCTGGTCTTGGCCAGAGAAGAGCCATGACACGCTAGTACATGCGCCATCCAAGTCGTAGTCGCATTGCTCGATGCAATTGGCCAAGTCAGTGGCCAGTGTGCGCCCTACTGAGCCCATCTCGTACAGATCACGGTAACAGAGCACAGTGAATTGGTTGGTGTACTGGTCAGTGTAGTACTTGCCAGCATCCCTGGGGCAGTCGAGAGGAGGCCCGCTGGGTGTTGCGGACGCTGACATCGAAGTGCTTGTGCTGGAGGCTGTTGGGAGGGGTGAAGGAGTCGAAGTCGCGGGCGAATCCTGCCAAGTATCTTGAAAATTGACTGTGCTAGACGGACAAGTACTCGGTACGATGAAGAACCGGTCATTACCGCCTTCATAGGTCACGGTACCATCGGTAGAGTAGCGAATGTACTTGTAACTGAATTGGCTTCCTGGCGCGAAGTACACCACTCCGCTGCTCCATTCGGGATAGCTTGTGCTGTAGTTCGCACTGGCCGTCATGTAAACGGAGTTCGTGGTATTCCAGCTGCCCAATTGCGGCACCGAACCCACGACCGAGAAACTCTCGCCGAAGCTAGTCTGCTCATAGATTGAGAATCCCACCGGGATGGCGGTGCATGTCGAAGTAGCACTTGAGGTGGTGCTCGAGAGCGTTGACGAGCTAGAAGATGAAGTCGAAGTTGCGGTTTGCCAAGTGTTGGTAATCGAAGTATTCGTGCAGGTGTTGGGCACGACGAAGTAATGATCGTCGCCCTCCTCGTACACGACGGTGCCATCGCTTCTAAACAAGATCGCCTTGTATGAGAATCCTGTTCCAAGCGGTCCGATGTCGAGCGTCCTTGACCACTGAGGGTTGTCTGGTGAATAGTTGGTCGCCAGTAGATAGGCGGCCCGTGAGGTGTCCCATGATCCCAAGGCTGGTATAGAGCCCACAATGGAAATACTCTCTCCGAAAGCAGTCGCCTTATACTCCGTGAATGCGATGGACACGCTCGTGCATGTCGGCGTTGCGGAGACGTAGGAGCTGGTCGACGATGCACCTGAGGTCGTCGATGGCTGTTCTTGCCATGTAGCCGAGATCTGAGCGTTCGCCGAGCAAGATGTCGGTGCTACGTAGTAACGGTTGGCCCCATATTCGTACTCAAACGTGCCGTCGTTGAAGTAGTGGATGAACTTGAACTCGAATGCTGCTTCCGGAGTGAAGTACAGCGTTCGGGTCCATCGCGGATTACTAGAGCTGTAGTCGGAAGCCGCCAGCAGATACGCAGCGTTTGACACGTTCCAAGAGCCAATGGCTGGATCGGACCTAACCACTGATATGCCCTCCCCAAATTGGGTGGCCTTGAGGACGCTCATGGTGACAGCGACGCTTGTGCATGTGGCTGAAGCGGAGCTGCTCGAGCTGGACGTGGTCGTCGCACTTGCAGTAGCAGTGGACGAGTATTGCCACGAGTTTGAAATCTGCGCAGTCGTTGAACATGAGGATGGGGCGACGTAGAAGTGATTTGCTCCAGCCTCATAGTCATAAGATCCATCGACATGGTAGATTATAGCTTTGTACTGGAACGATACGCCAGGAGGCGTGAAGTTGAGCGTCCGTGTCCAGTGCGGATTACTATTGCTGTAGTCGATTGCAGCGACTAGGTAAGCCGCCTGAGAAACGTTCCAGGAGCCGAGCTCGGGAACAGAGCCTACTATCGAGATGCTCTCTCCGAACGCCGTTGCCCGGTACTCGTTCAGACTTATGGCGACTTGCGTGCAGGTTGGGCTGGGAGCTGCTGAGGTCGAAGATGTAGCAGACGATGTCGAAGTTGACGCATACTGCCATGAGTTCTGTAGCACAGCCGGATAGTCGCAGTTCGGAGGGATGACGTACGATCGATCTGAGCCAGCCTCATACTCGAAGCTCCCGTCTGTGTGATAAATGAGGTACTTGAAAGTAGTAGAGAGGCCAGGTGGAAGGTTGATCGTTGTCTGCCAGTTCGGATAGCTGTCTGTGTAGTTCGGGGCCAACATGTATCTCGCATTCGAGGTGTTCCATGACCCGAGTCCAGGAGCGGACCCTACCAAGGAGATGCTCTCACCGAAGCTGGTTATTCTCAGGACATTATACTGGACCGCAACAGCTGAGCATACCGCGGAAGTTGATGCTGTCGAAGCAGATGAAGTTGTAGACGCGCTTGTCCGGGTCGAAGAGCTGCTTGATGAAGTCGTAGTGGGCACAGGCTGCCAGACATTGTTGAGCACCGCTGGGTAGTCACAGTTCGCAGGGACTGTGTAGGGCCTGTCGTTCCCACCTTCGTATTCCAAGGAGCCATCAACGTGGTACTTTATGTACTTAAAATATAGTGACGTCGATGGCGGGAGGTTGACGGTTCTCTGCCAGTTGGGATAGCTATCAGAGTAATTGGTCGCAATCATGTAGACGGAATTCGACGTGTTGAACGATCCCAGCTGAGAGATGGACCCTACTATCGAGATGCTTTCACCGAAGCCGGTCGCCTCAAGGACATTGAACTGTACAGGCACCTGTGCACACGCCGTGGAAGTGGAGGTACTAGTAGCAGAGCCAGTAGTCGCTGTAGACGTACTTGTAGACGACATTGTTGTGGTGATGGGAT
>JAVRRP010000799.1:0-13827 GCA_036872775.1 Oleoguttula sp. CCFEE 5521 | reverse complement strand
GTCGTCGATATCGATGTCGAATTCGTGGGTTGCGAAACGCTAGCAGTCTTGGCACATGACTCGCGCCCTTCTTCGGCTCAATGCCTCGATATAGCCATTAATGCATGTGATCATGATCCAGGCCTCGGTTGCAAAGGGCAAGGTAAGTGATGCAATAATGTTGATTGTTGGTAGGTCTTGATCGTGGTCTCGTATTCCAGTCTTTCACAGTTGACGAGAAGCACCGCAAAGGAAAAAGGCCGATTTGCAGCTTGGGAAACCTTCTCATTCCATCATGGCCACTACCAAAGCCCGCCAGTACGAGATTATCGTCTTTGGCGCAACAGGCTACACTGGCAAATACACCGCCGAGTACCTCACTACCTCCTCTCCAACAAACCTCAAGTGGGCGATAGCCGGCCGCAGTGAGTCGAAACTCAAGGACTTGGCCAAAGAACTCCAGGCTCTCAATCCAAATCGATCGCCTCCAGAAATCGAGACTTCGAGTCTCGAATCTGCATCTCTCGAGAAGCTAGCTCTCAAGACCAAAGTTCTAGTCACGACCGTCGGCCCCTACCACAAATATGGAACGTCAGTGCTCGCCGCCTGCGCAGAGACCGGTACCCATTACCTAGATGTCACCGGTGAGATTCCCTGGGTCTACGACATGGTGAAAAAGTACCACGACATTGCGAAGCAGACCGGAGCTATCATCATCCCGCAATGTGGCGTGGAGTCTGCGCCGAGCGATTTGATGTGCTGGGCTCTGGTGAATCACATACGCGAGACGCTTCACACAGGCACTGGGGAGATCGTGTACTCAATGCATGATATGAAGGGCAGTGCGAGCGGAGGCACGCTGTCCACTATTTTGACGCTGTTTGATCGGTATGGTCTGGGCGAGCTCGCGAAGAGTAGTGCGAGATGGAGTATCTCTGCTGTCCAGCCCCCGAAGCAGGACTACTCGAAGTCTCTCACCGAGAGATTGACCGGTCTTCGCACAGTGGATGATCTCGGAGGTACTCTAACGGATAGTCTGCAAAGTGTGGACATTCCCATCGTGCATCGTAGTTGGAGTTTGTATGATGAAGGGAGGCTGTACGGCAATAAGTTCCATTTCACGCCATACATGAGGGCCAGCGGAGTGTTGCAGGGGCTAGCTGTGCACTTTGCTATGGGCTTCGGGTTACTGGCGTTGTTGCTGCCGCCTGTTAGGTGGCTGCTGCAGAGATATGTCACACAACCTGGGAGTGGCGCAACGAAGGAGTGAGTTACACCGTCGGGCCACCGCATAGACACACCGACTGATAATAAACGCAGGCAAACCGCAAAGGATTTCGTAGAGTGGCGCGCGATCGCAACAGCGGACTCGACAGATCCGACTGCTCCAAAACGTGCATCTGCTCGATGGCGCTTCGAGGGCAGTCTGTATCACATGACCGGGATCTTGGTGGCAGAAGCCGCGTTAGCTATTGCCCGAGATGAGACGCCTGCGCATGGCATGGGAGGTGGGGTGTTGACACCAGCAACCCTTGGCGGCAAGTATTTGGACAGGATGAAGGCGGCAGGGGTGACTGTAGAAGTCGCCACGATGCCCTAAAGTAGCACATGTGATACAAGTTCAATCATTGAAACCACGCTCGTCGAGTACTGGGGATTGTCCAGATTGTGCTAGCGAAATGTGCGTGACTGTTGTCTAAGATATCTTGCCTAGTACTACCAGCACCACTGCATAGTCCCGCCGAGAGACTTCCCGTACACAGGGTGCTGCAGATACAGGAGTTTGTAACACCCAGCACAACACCAGCCCATTGCAAGAAAGCGCTTGATCAATGAGTCCTCTATTTCGCCTTCTTCTTGTCGCCACCCTTCGTCTTGGCCACACCGCGGGACTCCTTCGCCCTGTTCTTGCGTTGCTTGCCTGTTCATCAATGTCAGCACAACACTCTCCGCGCACTCTTCTTCGCTGTTCCCCTTGAATGCCAGGCTGTACATACGCTGTTGCCTGCTCGCCTTCTCAATCTTGTTCGCCTGTCCGTACCGCACAAGCCTGTAATGGGGCTCGAACTTCTTCATCGCCTCATTGCTGTCGTAGACCAGCGCGAAGCCAGTGCTCTTGCCACCACCAAATTGCGTGCGGAAGCCGAAGACGGAGACCTGGTCCTTACTCGACTTGTACAGCTCGGAGAGCTTCTGGCGGAGTTCGTCCTTGGAGACATTGGGGCGGTTGGGGTGGAGGACGTCACTGTTGCATGAGACTGTTAGCTACGATCTTCCGCTTCGCTGCGCCTGCAATAATTCGGCCCGTCTGCGGGTGTCATATCGCATTTCGATGGTGGAGGGGCGTGTACGCACACGACCATTTGCTTGCGGCCGAGGAGAGGGTTGCGGATGAACTTGCGAGTACGCAAGGTCACCTGGGAGTCCGACATGATGGCGATGAGATGTCGAGAGTCGAGGTGGAGTGTCGTTGGTGGTCTGCCGTATGCGATCGCCTGGTGTTTCAACTGATGTCGTCTTCGAGATGCGAGTTGCAAATTCGCTAGTGCAGTGCCAAGACTTCCATTCTAGCTTCATCGCAAAGCTGACCGAGACATTCAACACTTCACTCACATGCATTCGCTATGATTAGGACAGGTAGCCTCACTTGCACACTACGGCCTTGAATAGTAGTTGCACCTTTGACCATGGCCCAAGATGGCATCGATCCTCAGTTGCTGATCTTCCGCCGCCAATATCTCCAGCTGTTTGAGCCAGCCTTCCTCGCATGGCCTCCCAAGCAACTGCTGCGTGATGCAGATGTGCAGTCATGGCTGTACAAGCATCTATTCAACACTGCAGTGCATTCGTATCTGCCATCCGGCCGGTACCAGCTTCGCGTCTTGAAGCCACTACTGGCTAAGATCGAGAAAGCGATCGAGGATCCCAACCAAGATGTAGGTTCTTGTATTCTCTCACACTGTTTGACTGGCTCATCCTCTCCTTGATCACCTGTGTTGATGCCACGGTTGACTGGCAGGAGATCGACGACGACTTGATGAAGCATCTTTCCTTTCTCATAAGTTCAGATCTACCCTCAGAAGGCACTGCAGTACAGCAGAGATCTTATGTGACCTTCACTACACTCTCACCAGATGGATCGCGTTCGGTCAGTTCCACGTCGGAGCCTACGCTCACACTATTGGAGCGACGGAACCTGATCTCAGGCTCGATGACCACCGGCTTCCGCACATGGGAAGCAGCACTGCACTTAGGCTCCTATCTACTCTCTGCCGACGGACAGACTCTCATCAAAGGCAAGGGCGTGCTGGAGCTCGGCTGTGGTACAGGATTCTTGTCGATACTGTGCGCTAAGCAACTTGGAGCAAGTCACGTCACTGCTACTGATGGCGACCAAGGTGTCGTGGAGCAGCTGAAAGATAACCTCTTTCTGAACGATCTCGACGATGGAAAGCAGGTGTACTCCAGCGTCTTGAAGTGGGGCCACGGACTGAAAGGTACATGGGTGGAGGACGACTTTGACGAGCATCCATACGACACCGTGATCGGCGCAGACATTGTGAGGGTTCTTCCGCCCAGCGAGATCATGCTAGCTAACAACGATGTCAGACCTACGATAGAGCAGCGATCTCGGCGCTAGTGAACACCATACGCATGCTGTTCTTGCTCCGATCGACCATCAGAGTGGTGATCGCGGGTGCGATACGCAACGCTGAGACCTTTGAGCATTTTCAGCAGGCCTGCTGTAAGCCTACACTCGCCTTAAACAGGAACGAAGTTGCTGACTCGTGCAGTGCAAAGCAAATTCAATATCGAAGAGATCAATTTCGCCGCGAAAGACATACATGAGCAAACGAGCCTCTTCTACGCTAAAGCCGTGCCGATCAAGATCATGTTAATAAAGTCGCCTGACAGGGCTTGATATTGAGTCGGGCAATGGCGAAGATCCTGGGAGGACGCTATGAGGATGCGGATGAGGCCAACATGTACACAGCTCGTCATCAGTCTGCGAGCATCACGACGTGAGGAACCGTGAATGAAGATTCGCCTGTACAGCGGCCCCTCGTGGTGTCGCTGACGCTGATGCAGCGGAACAGAGACTTTGAATATGTCTTGATGTGGGGAGCAAAAGCTCCGACTTCAATATCCGCGTCTGCTGACTTCTTCGCCGTGGAAAGATGAATATCAGACGCGAGTCTAACAACAGCCATGTGGAACAAATATGTCATCAGAAGACTACAGGCCTGTTCCATGCAGTGCCGTTCTGTGCCATCGCCGAATAGAGACTAGCGTCAGGTACAGCTAGCCGTCCGAGTCGGAGACTTTGCAGCGGCCTTGGCGCTTCGATACCTGCAGCATAGACGATACGACATTGCATGGACACATGTATCTAGCCCGCCCACACGTACAGAGGATCCGGACAGTCGAGATACTCTCATCCTCGTTGACTACCTGCGCAAGCGGAATTGAAGTCTACGAACAGATCCTTCGCCATGGCCACAAAATGCCCCTTATCCCGAAGGCAATCTCCCGCGCCGCTGGGACCATCGCTCAATGTCTCCATAACACTTCCACATGGCGACGCCATGCCAGTATCTCTGACTGTAGCTACACTACTCTCTTTCAGTTTGCTGTTTCTCACTGTCTACTTCGACATTGTCACTCATTATCTATTCTCTCATCCTTGTTGTTCCATTCCACTGACCACTGTCTTTTCGACCTAATTGATAGCAGCATAAAGCGCCGAGAGCTTGTCCTGGAGATAGATGACCGAAGCAGCAGATCTCCCGCATAAGATCGTATCTGAATTGTAAGAGCTGGAATCGGTCGAGGTCAAGGGGGTGACACTGTACAACCTTGGGGATACGTCTTCCGCGAGCAGAATCATATATACACTGTCGGCGCGCTGTAACACATCTTCGACTGCTCATTTCGTTGGCCGAACATAGGAAAGGTCACTATACAAGGAGGGTCTGTGAGCGTTTGAACATTCTCGGTCGAGTATCTTGGGCATGCAGCTCAGCGACTCGATGCCTTCCGCTACGATGGGCCACAGGCATACGCAGTCGTACGCTGTCAAGTCGACACTGAGCCCAGATAATACGGGCTTCTCCCACGGAGGGTACCATAGCACACAGCCATCAGTTGGTGGCTACGCAGACCGTCACCCACAGCGCAATAATGTTCCGGCGATTAATACAAGTCGCCAGATGTCGCAGAGTGGGTTCAACGGGACGGACATGCAGTCACCGCAAACTGGCTATGACATGAATTTCACTCCTTTGCTACCTTCGCAGCTGCTCATGGGCAGTCCTTTCCAGCCTGGCTCACCACCGACTTTCCAGTCACCACAATTCCAGAGCTTTCAGCCATTTGCTCAACAAACTGCTAGCACCCGACACAACCAGCATGCACAGTCGATCAATGGCTTTCAACACCAGCAATCGGCGTTCGCACCGAGCATGTTTACACAGATTGCCTCGCCCACTGGGATGGGTGCTGCATCATACTTTGGATCAATGCAATCGCCCACGACCGGATTCAACGCTTTGACTGGCGGAACTATGAACGGGTACGCGCCCATGGCTATGGCGCCGAGCGTCATCTCAGGGACGAGCAGGACAGTGTACTTGGGCAATATCCCCCAGGACACATCTGCGGAGGAGATCCTTGGTCATGTCCGCAGTGGGCAGATCGAGTCCATTCGTATGCTGCCTGACAAGAATTGCGCCTTCATTTCCTTCCTTGATGGTAGCTCCGCGACCCACTTTCATTCTGATGCGATCTTGAAGAAGCTATGCGTACAGGGTCAAGACATCAAGATCGGCTGGGGAAAGCCGTCATCAGTACCAACATCTGTTGCACTTGCTGTGCAGCAGAATGGTGCATCGCGAAATGTCTATCTTGGGAACCTGCCCGAGGAGACGACCGAGGACGAGCTTCGAGAGGACCTGGGCAAGTTTGGTCCTATCGATACGGTGAAGATCGTCAAGGAAAAGGCGATCGGCTTTGTGCATTTCCTGTCAATCGGAAACGCGATCAAGGCTGTCACACAGCTTCCTCAGGATCCGAAGTGGGCTGCACCGCGCCGAGTGTATTACGGCAAGGATCGCTGCGCGTATGTCTCGAAGACACAACAGCAGAATGCCGCGCAGTACCTCGGTATCGCACCGGGCTACGCACACGTGCTCAACGGCGCTGATCGAGATCTCATTACGAATGCACTCGCACAGCAGTCAGTGGCTGCCGCAGCTGTTGCAACGACGGCGGGCGGTGCGAACAATCTAGGAAACCGGACGGTGTACTTGGGCAACATTCACCCTGAGACGACGATCGAGGAGATTTGCAATGTGGTGCGAGGCGGACTACTGCATCACATTCGGTACATTCCTGACAAGCATATCTGCTTCGTAACATTCATCGACCCGACATCGGCAGCGTCGTTCTACGCATTGAGTAATTTACAAGGCCTGATGATTCACAATCGCCGACTCAAGATCGGCTGGGGCAAGCATTCTGGCGCACTTCCTCCTGCGATAGCACTCGCAGTATCTGGCGGCGCATCGCGTAATGTCTACATCGGCAACCTTGACGAGAGCTGGACCGAGGAGCGTCTTCGTCAGGACTTTCAGGATTATGGCGACATTGAGCTCGTCAACGCACTTCGCGAGAAGAGCTGTGCTTTTGTTAACTTCACCAACATCGCCAACGCTATCAAGGCTATCGAGGCAGTGCGCGGAAAGGAAGAGTACAAGCGCTTCAAGGTGAACTTCGGCAAAGACAGGTGCGGCAACCCGCCGAGGCAGATGGCCAATCAGCAGAATCACCAGCAACAGCAGCAGCAGCATCAGCAGTCGCAGCACCAGCAAGGCTACGAGAACGGCGTGCACTCGCCATCGCCGATGAGCAGTCTCCAGCCAAGCCGAACGCACCAGTCCATCTCGCCTGCAAGCTCAGGCATGGGTCAACAACACAGCTCCTTCACGCCTAGTCAAGGGCCAACACCCTCCACCATACTGAACGCGGGTAATAACAACCCCTTAACGCTTTACCTTGCGGCAGCTCAGCAGTCTTCGCTGCAGCAAGCCCAACAGCAGCAACAATCCGCGGAGTACAGCCCCACGAACTACTCCATACAGCCCCAGCAGCAACAACACCAGCCCCAACACCACCACACGCAGTCCTACATGCCGCAAGTCTCCTCCGCCTCTGCCCAACAAGCCTTCTACAGCTCGCCCAACGAGTCCCACCCCTCAGCAACTCGCACAAGCTCCGGTCTGGACATCCCACAGACATCGCATTACGGCCACGGAAGCCATCAGAGCATGCACATCTCGCCCTTCACGAACGGCGACAGCACGAGTATGAACGGGATGTACAGCCAGCAAGGCTCGTCGCAACGGAACGGTACTGGCAGTAATGGCATGAGTGGAGCGCAGCATAGCAGGACTGTGAGTCTGCCGGCTTTCAATCTGGCGCAAGCACAGGCACAGCAGCAGCAGATGCAGATGCAGTCATTGCAGCAGGGTTTCGCTGGACTGAGTGGATTGGGCGGAGGAGCCTATGGGCTGGGCGTGCATGGGGAGAGCAACGGAGGGTTGCAGGCATGGGGAGAGGAGGAAGTGGCCTAGAAGATGAGGCCGCTTGGTGGAGATGGACGAACTGAGAAGAGGTGGAATTTCGATTCTTGAGTGTATTGGTACGATAAATTTGAGAAGGAGACAAGGGAGGATCTACTAATAATCTGGATCGCTCTGCGCTGCGCAACGGGCATTGCTATCATGGCGTAAGACGGACCTAAGATTGGCTGGACAGTTAGGAAGCATTTGACGGCGCTGTGAGATCTACCTGGAGGCTAGGTGTAGTCAGGATTTGTAGCAGTAATGGCACATGGTCCATCGTGTACACTGCAGATTCCGCTGAGCTGGCTTTGTCTATCAGCCTTCACATCGTGTGCACCACGCATCCTTGCCGGCAGTGAGAGCATCTGAGCTAACGATGACATCTCGGAGAGCGTATGAATGCGGCTCTCGGTCTTCCTTAGCGGGCGATGTCATCGTCCTGACATGCTGCCGCAATCGTGCATGGCATGTTCATGAATCTGCCGCCCTGCTGCCTGTCACTGCTGCCTTCGTCACTTTACCTTGCCTCCTCAATCCTCATCATCCCACCCCTTATTCGGTCCCGGCGGCTTGGGCCCGCCAGCCTGCCGTGCAATAATAATCTGATCAACGCTCAACACCGTCCTCGCAGCCTCGGTGGCGAGCTTGATCGCCCAGCTCTTCGACACCATCAAGTCCAAGATGCCCTCATCCTCAGCGTCTAAGGTGCCAGTGCCGTCATTGTTTTCGATGTCCACGCCTAAGCTAGGAATAGCGTCCTCTTCACTGGAAGACTCGTCATCCTTTCGCGAGCTGGGCTTGGGAGAAGGCTTCGTGCCGTTCGTGCCGTTTGTCGCGGGAGGAGCGTTGGACACATTGTGCGCTGTGTACAGTCGTGCAAGGACTTCTGTGGCGTCTAGACCAGCTGACTCGGCGAGTGTGCGCGGGATGACTTCGAAAGCTTCGGCGTACTTCTTGATGGCGTATTGGCTCAGACCGGGCGTCTTGTCGCCGATCGCGCCAACGCGCTCTAGGATCTGCATCTCTGCTGCACCGGCTCCACTCACTAGTCGAGGGTCTCTCGTGATAGCTTTGACGACGTTCACACCGTCGTCTACCGCGCGCTCCACGTCATCTAGGTGGTTTTGTGTAGCGCCGCGGAGGACTATGGTCGCTGTGCGAGTTTGCTCTGATTCCTGCCGGAAAACTGTGACTCTGTCGCCGCCGATCTCGAGCGTCTCGACGATGTCGATGTTACCCATTTCATCTGGCATAGGAGCTCCGAGACGAGCTAGCGGAGTGGCGCCCACGACGGCGCAGAGGCGGCGAAGCTCGAATTTGGAGAGAATCTTGATGACGAGGATGTTGAAGCGGTTGAGGTAGTGCTGTGCCAGCTCGCCGACTGTGGCGCCTGCAACCACTACTCGTACGCCAGAGTCGTGCAATTCCTTGATAGCAGCCTCGATTTGATGCTCCTCGCCTTTCGTGAAGTCCAGTAGCTCTTTCGAAGTCTTGAGCAGGACTGTGCCTTTCGTCTCTGTTTGCGAGATGTCTATCGGACAGCTGAAGATGCCTACCTTCGCCTTCGTGGCCTTCTTGACCGTGCCTGATGGTTCGCGACCAAATACCATACCTCGGACGACCTTCGACTGCTCGAGTGAGCCGCCCATAATCTTCACGACTCGGATGTTGTCGATGTTGAAATTGTATGGGTTCTTCGGAAGCACTGCCAAGACTGCCTCAGCAACCATATCAGCGAGCAGCACCTCATTCCCTGACTGCTTTGCTGCGATGACTGTTCGCAATGCTTTGGCAAGCTCAGCCTGATCCCGGATGTCGTCTACCCGATCCACCTCCAGCTCTTCCAATGATTTCAACGCGAAGCCCTGTGCACGCTCGTAGCCCTTGACAATCTCACTCGTCTTCAAACCCATCCGTAGTAGCTCCTCAGCTTTCTTCAGCAGCTCGCCAGCGAACACGATGACCATGTTCGTCGCATCACCCATCTCTGCTTCTTGTTGTTGCGATGCCATGACTATGAGCTTCGCTGCCGGGTGCACAACATCCAGTTCTCGCAGGATCGTTGCGGCATCGTTTGTGAGAATCATCTTCTGCAGATGGTTTATGACGATCTTGTTGCGACCGTAAGGGCCTAGGGAGGTCTGAACGGTCTGTGCGATGGTCCGGCAGGCATCGATGTTACGAAGGACTGCACCATCTTCGGCATCGTAACTGGAGCGTCTGTCAGTATGAAGGGTTGTAGGTTAGGCTGGGCGGAGGAGTACTTCTGGTAGCCTGATTTGAAGAGTCCTGCGTTCGGGGCGTTTGGTATTGAGAGGGACATCTTGAGTTGCCACAAGTTGTCGAGAGGTAGTGGGAAGTGGAACAGGTGGAAATAGAGAGGTATACAAGCACTAGGCGCAAACACTCGACTTCTTCATATGAGGTCGCGTCCCGCTGGAAATTTGAAGCGCGTCCGAACGAGTAGCCGACGGTACAAGCTCATATCACTCCCGAACATATCAAACAACTCGCCATCGGTTCCTAAAGCTGGAATATGTGTGGAAGAGCACGTCGTGGGGACGCGTGAAGTCATGCTTAATCACGATCTAACTGTTTGGCCGCGATGAGGAGGACTACGACCTCCCTGAGAGCGCTGCCGGCGGCCATCTCCCATAGCCTTCCATCGGTAGAGCATGCTTGCAGATGTCGATGCGGTGCCGGTTTGGGACCTGCCCGAACTTTGTCAACGACCTCGCCGCGTCAGCGAGAGAAGGCATGGTCGACCACTACTCAAAAGCGAAGGGTGTTGAATCCCGCAGATGCACTCAAGCTGAAGGGACTCGACCAGGAAATGGCCAATCTAGTCAATACCTACCGTCATGCTCTCATCAGCTGGAACTTCAATAAAGGCAACATCACTGTCACGGCACACGAAGTCGATCGCTTCTTGACTGCTTACGTGGGACTGTGTACCGACTCCAAGCCAAGACTCGAATCGGGGATCGTCACGAAGTTTGCTGCGCTTCTTGAGACGACCAAAATCGCGCAGAAGGACGTCCTGTTTCTGGCTTTCATGCTGCAAGCCAGCCACGTGAAGAAGGAGAAGCCATACGGCCAGAAGTTGCTGTTGCTGCTTTCTAGTGTCGGGTACGAGGAGGCTACGGTACAGCTCTTGTATCAATTGCTGCTTGTAAGTAAAGACAACCCTCAGACGCTCAAGGCAGCCACATATTCGAGATCGCGCGGCCATCTCCAGCGGTTGGCGCGTGAGGGAGTCAATGTCAGGGCGATGGTGCTTGAGGGCATGATTGCGAGGTTCCAGGGCGATCAGGAAGCAGCTATCAAATTATGGTGGAGCGTACTGGAAGATCCTGTGCGGTTGGATTACGTGACTAGGGTTAGGCCCAATCCCAAGGAGACGGATGCGTACAATGCCTCTTTGCAGCATCTGACCACGCCTTGGATCGAGTTGATCACCATTCACTTCGAAAGAGTGCAGCGCGGTCTGAAAGAGGTTGACCTGCTTGAAAGGGCATTGAAGATAGGGATGGAGCAAGACGATCCAGTTGCGTTCTACTGGGCTGCCAGCTACAGGGAACAGTCGTACGCAAATGGTGATCTTAGACCTACGAGCGAATGGCTCTACCTCATGACCAAAGCTGCGGCGAGCGGCGTGCCCAAAGCTGCGCACGAACTAGGCAGATACTACTGGACCTCGGGGTGGAAGTACATAGAAGATGAGCCTCCAGCGCACATGAAGCCAACGCCATTTGACAGCTTTAAACCGGACAAGGCGACTATGTCAACGTCACCATTTGCACCAAGCACACTCAGACCTGCTGACGCAGATCAATTCTTCCACACAGCAACTTATCCCTCGACTCCTAAGCAACGCGCACAACTCGCCATGGACTGGCTTCGCGTGGCAATGGAGGCTATGTATGCTCCCTCCTACCTTCTCATGGCCGAGATTGCGAATACGCAACAGCTTTGGGACGGTGCGCAGGCACCCGCTGCCGCTCTTGCTCTCAGCCCGGAGCGGTATACTTACGCCTCTGAAGTGGAGTACAACAACGCCGTGTACGACTGCGAGGACGGTGAAGACCGCCTTGTGACATACACTCACACCGGTGGCATTGACGACGATCCTCCAAATCCCTTCTACAGTACGGAGGCCGCGAAGTTACATCTCGTCAACGTCTTCCGTGCTTGCAAAGCCGTGGACTTCAAAGCGTACTCCCTCAAGCAGGCCGCCGCGGCCGCAGCTACGCGTTCGAATGCAGTGAATGAAGACGACTGGGCCCAGGACACTGGTCGTGCTCAGGACAGGCCAGAATTTTTCAAATTCTACCAGGACGACGGGGTGTACGATTCTTGGGCCGGGGAGGTGGATGGGCTGAGAGCGGAAGCGCAGGCCCTCTGTGAGAAGGAGGCGTGGACGCTGTATGATGAGACGGGCGGATTGATTTATAGAGCGGGGATCGGGGTTGTGGGGAATCTGGAGGGGATTGAGAAGGAAGCGTACTTCAGCATCTGAGGATCCCCTGGGGTATTGGGAAGAAGACTTGTCTTGTGCTGTTCACAGCATGGCCCTCAAGCGTCCTTCACCGACCAGTGTTGCATTGATATGGATTCATGGGGGTCAGATCCGGCTCGCGTCGACTTGCCGCATCTCGCTCGCTAGAGCCAAAACACCTCGACTCATCACCTCCAGTTGCATAAACCTATCTCACAGCCCAGCGCAGATGTAAGCCTAAAGCCAAAGAGACATTATCGCACTTGCTACCGGCTCAGCCACGAAGCAAATGCCCATATAATGAGGACCCCGACCCCCCGTCCAGTTTCTCAGACTCCAGAACAAGTCCAACCCACGCGAATGACAAAAGAAGCGGACTGCTCGAGAAGTCGACGCGATTGACGCCGTTAGTACATGCTGCACTATGTTCATGACTCGCAGTCGATGCTATCTAGGAGAACTCTCGAGAGACATAGATCTCTCGCTGACAGCGTACGCACGTATATACTATCGCGGCATTGCATAAGTTATGTTAGCATTCTCATCTGCAATATATCGCTGAGCAGTTCACTCCTTTTGTCACTCGCGTGCCTGTCTCCCCCGAGCTTGCCCAAGGCGCACCCCACCACTTCAATCGCGTGCTTGAAAAACTAAGCATGAGCTTAACGCCTAGCGCCACGACTTACACGTGCTGCCGCACCCTTCCCTGCATCTATTCTAGCTCATCATTGGCGGCTCTGCTCGCGACTCGCAGCGTTGCCGAGATGGAGGACAGACACAGATAAGCGTCAGCGTGTGGCGGGCGCGCCGAGGAATCTGGAACGCGTCTGTCGCGGGCTATAGCTGACAATTTGCATGGCCGAGGACGTGTGATCGAGCACGCAATTGGCTTGAGCGTCTGTGCTGCCGTGAGAGTGCAGTAGTCGAGTGAGAGGTAGGGCTGCATTGGAGAAGGGTATATGTAGGTTGTGCTGCTGTACCCCGGTAAAGCTCGAGGTAAGCACGACGATAAGGCGGTACTGGTATAGCTCTCTGCTCTCTCTCTCTTGACCTCACTTCTTCCTCCGCTGTTGCGATTGTACTCACGAGTAAGAGCTGAGGAAGAGCTGTGTCGCAGAGATGTCTTTCAGCAAGAGCGCCGATGAGAAGGGCGGGCCACTCAACACCACTACCTTCGCGGCCGTAGACTCGGACTTCGATAACTCGCATGACAAGATCCAGGCGCTCGTAGCAGAAGGTCAGCCTACGTCTACAATTCTGCGCAGACTGGGTAGACTAACCAGACTGCAGACCACGAACATGACATCAAGCTACGGACAATGTCCTGGCAGAAGGCTGCATGGCTGCTCTGTGGCGACCAAGTCTGCCTTGCCATCATGGCGCAGTCCTGGTCGCTCTCTGTGCTAGGCTGGGTGCCGGGGATCATCACGATGGTCTTGGCTGGTTTACTTTTCTGGTTCACGTCGATTACTATGCACAGGTTCATCATGGGTGAGCATGAAAGATAGCAGCCGAACAGGGAGAGATGCAGATAGCTAACTCAGCTATGGTGTAGTGCACCCGCAAATTCGCGATATTTGTGATTTCGCATACTACGCCTGCGGCAAAAACAAGATCGCTTACGAGTTCACTGGTTTCATGCTGTTGGCAAACAATATCATGTTGATCGGCTTCCACGTCCTTACTGGGGCGAAGATTCTCAACACCCTGAGCGATCACAGCCTCTGC